>JAXBDA010003366.1:0-35128 GCA_036023075.1 Gaultheria prostrata | reverse complement strand
ATTTTCTGAAACTCATCAAAAACACAACTCGCGCAAAATCAATCATTTAAAGGCACAAAATGCACGTGTGTGTGATCTTAACGAGCGAGATAAGCCCGAATATATACAACATTTGGGGCTTATCAATGTGTAATTCAAATTAGCCCTCATGTCACATATAACACACCACACATCCTCACTTAGTCAATTTCATCATTTCTCATCATTCCTCACATTACCCCAATGTTATATATGAAAAATAAACATAAATTTTTGGGTCTTTACAGCATGCATGACATTATCTGAAAATGCACATAGAAATAAAGTAAAAATGATACTATATATAATAAAAGGCTATCCGGCTTCTCATGAGTACTTGGACAGCATAATTAGGTGTCCTCGGGCAGATATATGAAAGGGCGCGTATGAAAAGCATTGTGATAATATAATATTATCGTGATAGAAAATATTGATTTTGTTATTACCGAATCCTCATCAGGCTGCCTACTTATTCCCGACTTGGGGGAATCAGGTCGTTCTGTAGTTCGGACCTCGGTCGGACTTATGAAGATACATTTGAATTCATTGAATTAATCTTGATACTTCCATTTTTGGGGTTTTGTACGGATATGTCATTTACCGTACCGCAAATATAATTTATAAAACAAGGACATGACAATTACTCCGTAGAATAATGGTTAAGTCTGAGATCGTCCACAGGGAGTAAAAAGCTAAGTCGCGGTACTTTCAATTGATTTCTAATTTAATTCGAAAACAAAGTAGATGATTGGATTTGATTTGATTAAACTAATGATTAAGCTAAAATTAAATAAAAAGTGATTGAAGTTTGAAAACAATTAAGAGAAGGGATTAGGGTTTCCGATTCAACCCCTTCTTATAGCATAATTTGTTTGAAATCTAGGTTCTATTCAACTAATAACTAGACCACCGTAGGGTAGCAAATCCTATTGATAATCCCCAAAAATATTCTCAAGACTCGTACTCCGTATGGACTATCTCAACATGGCACGAATCGTCTCAGCGGACTTAATGGCGCGGCACGACCCGTCTCACGTCGTATAATCTATCTCAGAAACTATCCCGAAGCAATGAAAACCATTGTATGACGGTATTTAATATCGCGATTATAAACATCATAAGAATATTGGAAGAATAAAAACTTTCATAAAAATTATGAATCATCCAAGTCATACAATCAAAAGTTGAATATAAAACCCTGGAAATCTAAATAATTATATTACTTAGAAAGGCATCCTTGTTACCCTAGTCGGAGCTTTAGCCCGTCATGGAGTTAAAACTCCAATTCCAGCGGCAGACTTGTGCGGCTTCCTTATGTTCGACGTGAGGAAAAAAGTGATCTCAAACCCTTCTCTTTCTTCTTGTTTATAATGTCGATCCAAGACTCCATGTGGCAGCTCTATCTTTTCTTTTACTTGCAGCCCAATTCTTTTCCTTAAGTGTAATTAGTGGCCCCCTTTTCTTATAATACATGCCGACAATAGTTTTAAGGAAAAGACAATTCCTTTTTCTTCTTTTCTGGCCCTACCCAATTACTCACTAGTAAACTATGGGCTCCACTTGCAAACCCAATTCACAAATCACGTGAATTACACATTGGTCATATTGGTTTTATGCAACAAATTCTTATTTAAGAATTTGATTTAGTGCTTCTCGGCTTTTGGAATCGATAATAAGTTTGGCCCCATCTCTCAATTAATTTGATCGGCAGGGTATAGAATTCTCAATTTAATATTGTTTTTCCTTCAACTGTTCTGCAAGTCCTGAAACGGGAAAAACGAGTATCAACCTCCAAGTAATATCTTAAATGGGCATAACAATAATAAATTAGGGGCCGCTAATGGACACATTTGTGCCCCTATCATGTACGAACTGTTCGAACGGCTAGTCAAGTCAAGGCAAACGATCTCAGAAGATATCGGAAAAGACCCAAAGGGAGTGGTAGAGCCTCGCAATTGACCCGTTTGAAGTACCAACACCCCTTAGTGCGTACGTTGTGTTTTTCATTCAACTATTCTGCAAGTCCTGAAATGAGAAAAACGAGTACCAACCTCCAAGTAATATCTTAAACGGGCGTAAGAACAATAAACTAGGGGCCACTAATGGGCACATTTGTGCCCCTATCATGTACGAACTGTCCGGACGGCTAGTCAAGTCAAGGCAAGCGATCTTAGAAGATACCGGAAAAGACTCAGAGGTGGTGGTAGAGCCTCGCAATAGACCCGTTTGAAGTACCAGCACTCCTTAGTGCGTGTGTTGTGTTCTCTTTGGAGATAACAGAACATGTTTGGTGTGAGAGGGTGAAATCTTCTAGGGCTGGCCCTGAGCATAAACCCATCACGCCATCACTTAGGACTCCTAATTTTTGCCAAATAATAGGACCCCCAAATTGTAAATTTTATTAAAAGTTTACAGTGCTTCGTTGGTAAGATCTTCGAGCTACATTCTGTTGGAAAAATTACAGTGGCAATACGAAATCCAGAGAACAATTTCTATTGATAACAGAGAATAAAAATTACACGGACATAAATGAAATGAAATTACATAAACTAGAAAGAAAATACAAACAGTAGATGTGGAAATTGAACCGCCGAGTCCTGTGAATCACAATCTCCTTAACAATGATGCGCTGCCTACCGTGGGTGTTGTAGGTATTGCCGGCGTCGTCGTCCCAGGATAAAACGGCTAGAACCACGGCCGACAGAACACCACTGTCGACTACCTTAGCGAACCGACTTGCGTCTGTCTCTCTCTCACAAAGAATGAATTTCAGAACTTGAAGTGTTGGATGATTTTCTGGTGCTGAAATAATGGCCCAATGCTGCCTTTATATAGTTGTAGGAGGAGCCTCCTCCTTCAATACGGGATTAATGGGGAGCCTCCCCAATCAATACGAATTTGAATTCCAAGAAAGAAACTCCCAATTTCAATGTTGTAACTCCCAAAAGCAAATGCAGAATTTGTTTCAGGTCATTAACCTCAATTCATAAGGGGTATTGAACACTCAAAACTGTTGGAAATTAAACAATACGTCCAGATTCATCGAACCCGGAGTGGACCGTTTGGTTGCCTCGTCAGGCCCTCCGAAACGCACCGTCATTCTTCCGTAATTTCGTGAAATTTCCAACACATTCAACAGGTCTTGTGTTTGAATCCTTCCCATCCTTTTTTTTTTTACACCAATATATTTCGTAAATGTATAAAAAAAGGGTAATCCATTACTGGCGCCAAGACTAGAAATCTTGACCTTTACGTGGAAAATGTTATTTTTGGTGAAGCACCACTGCACCACAAGGCATTTTTCTAATTCATTTCAAACAAATAATATATATACAAATATTAAGAGCCCCAATGCTAAAATTTGCTTAGGGCCCCAAAAATCTCGGGACCGGCCCTGAAAGCTTCACGAAGGTGGTAAATCGCTTCCCCAGAATTGACAAACACAGAAAGGGAGCCCTCAAGGGATGAATCCTTTTCAACTTCCACTCTCTGAGCCAGCAAGATTAAAGTGTACCTCCAAGATTAAAATTATTCCTTTGGTTTATTTGCAACAATGCCTTACAAACCAACGAGTTCTTATTCCAACATCAAATTCTTACTACGGGCAAGATGTACATTATGGGAAGAATCAACTGAATCATGGTGTCATATTATATGAGTGCTGAGCATGAGGTAGTATATGGCAATGTGTTAATTTGTCCATTATGCATCCTAATAACCATATACTGGTCTATTTAGCTAAGGTGTGGCTTATGTCGGATGGAAATGCTTACCTCAAACTTGTTGCCTATATGGTTTATGTGGAGGGGCTAAAATGATACAATCATCAATAACACACCAGTGTCCCGTAGAAATGTTGTGTACGGCTACTAAATTTGCCTCAGCTTCGTTGAAGCAGAACCGAAAAAACCCCAAGATAACACTCCACCTCTTTGTTATGGTTTTCTCGGGTTCCTCTAAGTTATCGATATTCGAAATTAAATGTAGACGGCTTTCCCATCTCGCAACTCTAATATGATGGCAGAAATGTGGTTGTACAACGTTTGATTGATTCTTGAAGATCAAAGAGAAATGGAGATTGATTATTGAAGATTGATCGTTGATTGAATGTGGAGAAAAGCTGGGAAGTTCTGGAATCAACGAATGTAGAGAATGGATCTTATATGTTGGGTTTGTGAATTCGGTCTAATTTGCCAGCTATCGATCAACTAGTAATTACTACAGTAATTTTGTAAACTCAAAGGTTATCTCTCTCTAAAATCTAGAGCATCTCTCTCTACAACTTCAGCCACCTAGGGTTTACGCCTCTACATTTTTTTTTTGGGGTGGGTTTAGCTGTCGCCTCCTTGATGAGCCCCTAAGATTGTATTTATTTGGGCTCATCTACCTCGTTTTGATCACACACGCGCACGTTTTAGCGCTCGATATGTTTGATATTGCGCAAGGTGTGCTTTTTGTAGTTTCAGGTGGAAATCACGGAAAAGGGCGCATTTGGGGCACAACGAGATGTGTCCCGAGGATCCAAGGGTTAAGAGCCCCATGACATTCCACCATCGAGCCTTTAGTGCCATTGCACGAAGATTTGGCTAAGGCTCGGGAGGTTCGGAGGTCACAAGATCAAGCCGGGAGGCAAGAGGGTGACCAAAACATGAGGGATCAAGCAAAAAGTTCAAAGGGTATCGATACCCCACAAGATTGGTATTGATACCAATGTGGCCTAGTTTGTTCCAAAGAAATCCAGCCCATCTGGTATCGATACCCCATGAAGTTGGTATCAATACCATCAAGCCACGTTGGAAAAAAATAGAGCTTGGTATCGATACCTTGTCCTTCTGGTATAGATACCACTTTGATCCGGGCTGCATAAAGCTACTTTAAAACTTTCCATAAGTGGAAAGTTTCCATTTTAGGGGGTACTTTTTGATGTTTTTTAGGAGAGAGAAGGGGCTTTTGTAAAAATATTTTTCCCTCATCTCCCTCTAGTCTTTAGCTTTTAGTTCAAGTTTGTAGTTTTTGCTCTCTTCTCTCTCCTCCATTGTTGAAGGAGAGTGAAGCTTTCATTTTGTTCAAGAACTCACGTAAGTGTTCTCTTTTGGTTAATTTCCCAAGGTTGAATGTTGTTGCTACTAATTAGTTCTCCACATAAATCTAGTTTATTTTGGTTGTTGTGTTAAACATCTTGTCTCTCATCTCCTAGGCTTTTCCTTTGGAAACACATGCAAAGTTTGGTTGTTTGTTAATTTCTCAAGTTTTATTGTTGTAGGCAAGCTTAGGATCTCTACATAAAATCAGTTTTTAGTGTCTCTTGTCATGTTCTTTATTTTCTTTATCAAAATAGTCAAGTTCTTTAGTATAATGATCGAGTAGTTTACATAGGCTTGGTCATGGGGTGATTAACACCCCGTGACTCCGGTTGATTTGCTCTCATCGCCATGTGGTATACATTGTTTGTTTAGCAAAGAGTTAGGATTAATTACGTACCAAAGACCGGGTTTGTTAACCTCTTTGATCACACGTAGCCAAGGGTTTATCTACTTGGTACGTGTGATGCTTAGGGCGATGTCAACTCGGCCGTTTGCCAAATGAATCGAAAATTCCTAGTTTTTGCTAAGCACCATTTCTAGTTTAAATGAGTTTCAGTATCAAATCTTCCGTTCGGAGAATGTCTAACGACATCATCTCCGAGCCGGTTATCGTAGAGGAGAATGAATCGACCCGAGTCATGGGCGTTGAAATCCCCTAGACTTAGCCTTAGTTTAATTTAGTCTTTAAATCAATTTCAAGTCGTTCTCGAAGTCGAGAGAACTCCATCCCAAACCTCAAGCCAAAGTTTGCCGCTCTAAGGCTAAAAACCATCACGCGCAAGACAAATTTCACGCTCGGTTCCTTCGGTCTCTGTGGATTCGATCCGGTTTTACCGGTAACTTGCTAACTCCGGCACTAGCCCTACGCTTTGGGCAAACTATTAAATAAACAAAGTTGGGTGTAAAGCACTCCTCTTCTCCACCCCCACCCTTCTCTCTCCTCCATGGCCTTACCTCTCTGGATCCATCTATTCCGATCCCGTTCGGCGTCCATCCCCTTCCTCCAATACCGTCTCCTTCCTTCCACAGTTCGATCTCCATCTTCTTCTTCCGGTTGTTCGGGGTCAGATCTGGTGTTTCTTAGAGTTTGGGGCTTAGTCTGGAGCTTCTCCGGCAAATAAGTCGCCGGAACCGGCGGTGGCGGCTATGGTGACATTTCTTTGACAGGCTTCCAGCCAGAGGGTTATTTTAATTTCAGTTTTGTTTTTGTTTTTGGTTTAGTTGTTCACCCCTTTTCTAGGTGATTTATTAGCCTCTTTTCGGGTGCTTGTTCTTCAATTTTATCCTGTGCTTAAGTGGTAGGGTTTGAGTTGTTTTCCCTCGGGATCTCTACTAGCAGATCGTGGATAGGTTCCTAGCCCAGCCTTGTTGTTGGTCTACCTCGGGCAGGGGTGCCACCATCTAGATTTTGATAGTTTTGGTTCTTTCCTGTTGTTTGTGATGAAATCTATACTGCCATCAGGCATTGTTCCTGAATGGAATGGACTTGACATTTAAAAAAAAAAAAAAAAAACGAATGTAGAGAGAGAAAGTGTGGTGTATTCTCTCTCTAGTCTCTATCACCTTAGCCATATTTATAGGGAAGGGGGTATTCGAAATATTTTTGAGCGGGAAACGAAGAGTCGCGCGAAATATGAAGCAATGGCAGTGCGGTCCAGTCATTGGATGACGCGTGCCAACTAAGTACATGAGCCGATTTAAAGGGTCATGTCCTTTTGTTTCCTGGTGCCCAACAAGAAGGTGACACCTGGAATGGGTTAAGGATGCCAAGGGACTGGTCTGGTGGTTAAATATATATATAAATGATGGTCCAGACCATTACTGGTTCAACTCCTCGCGCCCGTGTTGGGCCGAGCGGGTTGTTGGGGCTATTGTATGGGCCGAACCTGGTTTTTACATAGGACTGTCAATATGAACAGCTCAGAACTTACAAGGGGCTGGTTGGGCCGAACATCTATTGGCTGAATCGACAACCCACCTGTTCCGTATAGCCCAGTGCATGACCCAACATCTGAACTAATTTGAGAGACATTTACGGGCCGGTACAGCCGACTTTCACAATTTACAGTTACAGCCACCAGTCACAAATGCACATGCAACTCCAGCTATACAAGGTTCTCTCTCTCTATCCACTCCACATGGGCACAATTTCTCTCTTTCCTCAACTCCCCAAACCGTATGAAAGTGCCTAAACCTAAACCCTACTATGAAAGTGCCTAAACCACTAAAACCTTATAATAGGAAATTGCACCCTAAAACCTAAACCCTAGGGTACCTAGAGCTGTAAATGAACTAAGCCGTTTGTGAACTATTCGCGGCTCGACTCGGTAAAGACTCGTTTGAGTTCGATTCGAATACTAAACGAACTGAACCTGAACCTCAATTTTAGGCTCGTTTAATAAACGAGCTGAACCTGAACTTGACAATATCCAGCTCGATTAGACTCGCGAACTTGGACTACATGTATATCTCATAAGAATTTCCTATGTAACCTTGGATATGTGTAAACTTTCACATATACATAATGAAACTTGTGTACATGTATAAACTTATAAACATATTATAAACTTAAAATTTTAATATGTTTTTATAATCTTATATATGTGTGAACTTATTTATGTACAAAATAAAAAATTTCTTTGAAGTTCTAGATTTGTATGAGAGCATAAATATCTAATATTTTTTACTCGTTAAGGCTTGTGAACAAATTCGAGTTCTGTGGACACCCGTCAGGTGGATGCCCACACGATGGCTCCCCGATTCGATTTGATTTTGGATTTGAAAATAATTTTGGAGTCGCCACCCGGGTTTAAGGATCGAACCCGAGAAACCAATAAAAATGACTTGTTTTTCCTAATGGTTTTGAAAATGGTTTTACCGGTCATGCGAAAACTTTTTATTTTTCGGGCTCAAGGGTTTGGTTACGAGAGGGGAAGGGTTTTAATGCACCCCCCTCGCCCGGTCCGTAAACCAGTCTCTACTCAATAACTTGTGGGATGTTAAAATGCTTAGAAATGATGTTGAACATATAAACGGGATACGAGGGAACAGGAAACACGTACGCGAGATAAAACACAATATATTGAAACTACGGTGACCGTGTGCTCGTGTATTTACAATGTTGATGATATGTGATGATGAGATGAACATAATTAAGGATTAACAGAATGAAATAAAACCAGAAAATGAAATTTAAGCAATTAGATTGCTCAAATAAATCATGCAGAAACTGATCATCAATCTATCCTCAACACTGGTGTTGAGCGCTCAAGGGGGTCTTGAGCGCTCAATACCCCTCAAACTCAACAGTTTCTCCTTTGCTTTCTGGTTCAAGACTGTCCAACCTTAACATCAAACAACTTTTGGAAATTGATTTTAAACAATTGGTTCGGAGCAGAATCTCAACAAAATAATTGAAATTGATTTTCAAATGAAATACGAATTTAAAGTACTTCACTTTGAGAGATATTCATGGAGAATATTGAGCACGAGTTGAGAGAGAGAGAGAGAGAGAGAGCAGATGGATAATACCATAAAATAAACTCACACACACTTAAGATGGCATAAGATGATGATTATAGAAATAAAATAAACAAAATCCTCATGCTGTCCAGAAGGCAGCTTGAGCGCTCAAGGTGGTGCTGAGCGCTTAAGCCAGCTTCTGATTTTTATTCCCTGTCAGCCTTATCTTGCCATATTATCCATGAATTCACAATTTCAACATCGAATAACTTCTGAAAAATGATTTTCAATATTGGTTTCAGATCTGAGCATTAAGATCAACAATCAAGAGTGGATTCATGGAGAATAAGCCAACTTTAATAAATTCTTCTTTGTAGAATATGCTTGAAAAGTTAAAGAAATGAGAAGTGTAAACTTGAGTGGAGATAGATAAGCAGACATATCACTCACACACCCTTGAATGGCTTAAGATAATAATCAAAGATCAAAATAAGCAAGATAAATACAGTGTCAAGGAGACAACTTGAGCGCTCAAGGTAGAGTTGACCGCTCATGCCATCTCTTGGCTTGCATGTGTCTGTCAGTTGTGTTGCTTCTCTTTTGATTTTCTTTTGAACTTATTAACCTCTGATCACCTTGAAAACACTTGCTTCTGCTCTTCTTTTTCTTGATAAAGATCTATCACCTTTGTTTTCTATTTTCAAGCATGATCAACATTGCATAAACTTCTTTGATGATTATTTCAAAGTGATCAGAGCTTAACAACACCTTAGTACAATGTATTATGATAATCAAAGGTTGTATAAAGTGATAAAATAGCTTTAAGCAATAATCAAAACAGAGCAACAACAAGGCAGATAGATGAGACCTTGAGCGCTCAGGACCCCCTTGAGCGCTCAAGGCCTGATCAGTCCAGAAACTTTTGCATGCTTCTATTATCAACTTTTGGACGTTGTAGATGTAATATGAGTTTAGAGAACACACACACACCTACTAGTCACCCTCAGATTATACTACATGTTGAATTTCTTGGTCTCCTACCTTTTTGGACTTGATCAAAGGCTAGGAAATGTGGTTTTTGCTTGGTTTAGACTTGAGTGTTGGTTTTGATGATCAATGACAGTGAGTTTGTGGCTGTTTTGTGATAGTTTAAGACTATTTTTGGTAATGTTTGAGGGCAGTAGAGGTTTGCAAGTGTTAGGAGTGAATTTGATGGTGTTTTGGTGGGTTTTGGTAGTGTAGATGAGGGAGGACGACTTATGAGTATGAGAGAGAGGGCTACTGGACTTTTAGAGAGAGGAGAGAGTAGTTTAGGTGATGGTAGTGAGGGAGGGAGAATGGTAGAAATGACAGTAGTTAGAAATGAGAGAAGAGAGGGAGTATTTATAGAGGGAAAATGGGGGGATGAGTGTAATTTGAATTTGTATTAGTTTAGGGGGTTAATGAGTGATTAGGAGGGGGTAGAGTGTGCTGGTGGAACAAGTTGATGGCCGGATTTTGGGGTAGAAATGGCCCCCATTACAGCAGAATCTCATGATTAGCTCCACTGACTGGAGCTGGGGTTGAGCGCTCAAGGGTAAGCTAAGCGCTCAACAGGGTGTTTGTTGCAGGTTTGTGCTTTGGTTTGGTTTGGGTGTTTTGGGCTAGGTTAGGGATTTTGAGAGGTTTAGGGTTAGGTTTGAAGGTTCATCAAGTCCAAGCCTCGTTTCGGTCCTCAAGGTAGTCAATATTGGTCCGTTTCATCATCGGGAAGTGCTTAAACCTAAACCCTACCCTAATGGAAGTGCCTACACCCTCAAAACCATATGAAAATGCCTAAACTTCTAAAACCCTATGAAACTGTATGATACCCTAAGTGCATAAACCTCAAAAAAGAGTGATTTACCTTAATGGTAATTAAAAAGAGTAATTTATCTTAATGGTAATTAGATCTCTCTTTTCTAGACTTAGAGGTAAAAATCTGTTAATTTGATGGTGTCGGGCCTTGCCAAAGAGAACCCGACTCTTTGGTTGACCCAAAAGTCAGTTGGAGGTATCATGATGGCATCACGCTCCGAACACGTGGGTCCGGCCACATGTCCACTGAGCCTTCATCCATGATGTCACTAACCAAAAATGGTTATGGGTGATGTCGGCACTCTTTCTTGAGACGAGATACTTGGAGAGCAAGTACCAACCATTTATATATATCCATGGATAAACCCTAGGGAGAGGCACACTGCTTCTGATCTGAGATTTATTATACTCTTTCCTCTGGGTGTAAATTTGTTCACCCTCATCTAATGAGGGTGAACAAAACTCTCACCCTAATTGGTTAAAATGGTGTGAGTTTCACGGAATTAATACATTTTTTGGTAAGCATGACATCACTTTGTAGTGGGACCCCACACCATTTCAACCAATCAGGGTGAATGTTTTGTTCACCCTCGGTTGGTGAGGGTGAACAAATTTGGATTCCTTTCCTCTCGTTCTCCATTCTCCAAGTACACTTTAGCATCGGAGTGTGCCCTCTGGAAACTATAGCGGGGGTGGCACTACCGTTTGTTCCCATTTATTGGCGAGACGAGGAGTTTAAGGGATTACGGACTGAACATGAAGCGATTTGAAATCACCAACCCACACCCTCGGTTAGTTGGTTGAGAGAGACAAGACGGCCCCTAGGTCAACCTCAACTGCCAACAGCCATATTTGGCTGCCTTTCGATGCTGAAGTTCTTCACCCATGCCTGAAAATTACCGATGGCTCTTGGAGCATTGCTGATGCACTGCGAGAGATATCAGTCCATGACAAGCAGAGAAACAGTTAGAGAGAGAGTGAGAGCATTCCCGATGCATGACTCCATTGTTTTCGATATAGGAGAATAATGTGTTTCCTCTGTGGAAGTACCCACTACCCAATTCAGGGTAAACCACGTAAAATCTCGTGTTTGTGTATGTGATTTCGGAACCCCGACAAGAGTACATTATAAAGGCTTCTTCCATTCTTGGAACAAAAGGAAGCTGCTTTTCAAAATGAAGGTCCTGATTAGAAGCACTGCACTGAATCTTTGAGCTGACAAAACTATAATTCCAACAACATAAAACCCAATTCCCAAAATACTGGTTATTCCAAAACTCACTCGCACAAAAATTTAGCAACTGAGAATCTAAACAAACTCTATCGAAAGAATCATTCTCCAAAAAACACACACACAAAACATAAAGGCCGAATCATTCAAACTTGTATACTTGGACAGTTCATCAATTTCGACTGTGTCGTTTACAGACCAGAGATTGACACGATAACTGATGCCACCATTGGTACGTCCACTTCTGTATCTATCACCCCTCTAACTTGACTGTGCTGATGAGTTGGCAGAAGTTGAAGTTCCCCCTCTCCTTGAAGAGTTGGGAGTGGTGGTGCCTACAGTAGATTCGCTGATCATGGGCCACATAGTTTGATGGGCTGATCACACAACCTCCATGGGCGCACCTGAAACAAACTCGGTGGTATGACGTGCCATCAACCGTCACCTAAAACAACAACTACGGTGCATAAGACCTTTCAAGAGAAATTGCATAGATTCTGATAAAAAGAATAATCTTCGCAATGCACTCTACAATGAAAAGAAAATGCTAGATATTGAGACAATACTTGATATCAAACGATAGTGAAGATTAGTTAGAAAAACACACGGTACTCAGAACTCTGCCATAAGTAGGAATGTAAAACTTTTAATAGAAAGACACAAAAAAGGCAAGATTTTAGTGTGTTTAACATCAAGAATGTCAACAGTAGTAACTTGGGTTGTGGAGAGAATACTCTTATTTGGTTGTGAAAGCAAAATAGGACATCAAACTTCAAAAGAAAATAACGGGAAAGTCTTAAATGGGAACACCATCAATCTTTCTTCTCACAACTTCATTTTCAGATATTTGTTATAGTGAACACCGAGAGAGAACTAGTAATCAGCGACAATTGAAAGACATCTGCAAAAATATGTGGAATTTTGAAAGTAGGCATCTGGTATTTTGGTGAACTTCTGATTAGAATGCAAAAGTGAGAGCAACGGGACACCAGACTTCCATAAGCAAAAAAACCATTTCCCCCTCTAATTTTTTAACACTAAATGATGGATTTTTTATGCAAATTTCAACACTATTAACCCATAACAATTACATATTGAGAACAGAAAGTGCCAATCTGTACCTTCTCAATTGGATAAACAGTTTTCTTGCAAGCAACACATTTGTCTTGAGTTCCACCAAAAAATCTTGATACTTTGCTGTTTGTTTGGCCCTGTGCAATTTTGAGTCCCGATGAGCATAACAAGAAAGGATATATACATAAAGCTTCTATTAAGAGTCACAACTGCAAAAGAAAAGGGATTTTTTTAACTCAATCAACACTATTTGGAGGTTGTTTGCAATAGCTGTGCGAACAAGTTTTAGATTATAGCTTTAAATTTTACTTTATGCTATAGGTTTTGGATTCTGGTAGGAGTATATTATAGCTATGAAATTATGATTAATCTAAAGCAAACGTTGGTATTGTTTACCGTTAAAATCTGGATAATTTGTAAATTACTTAGAATCCAAAATCTGGTCCAAAAAACACCCCAAACTCATCTTTCGTAACGTTAGATTTTAGAGCATTTTTCAGCAGGTAAGAATTCCCAGAATTTCAAAATCTGTTGATGGGATTTTTTTACAAACACTAACTACTTCTGTAAAGATTAAAATTCCGAAATCTGCTCATTAGTACCTGATTTGCTGATCTGTCCAGTCTAACAGTTTTTGGACCACCTACAAGGCAAAAAATGAAGAGGGCAATACACATTGGCTTATCAATGAGATAAAACAAGTAGATGGAAGAGTAAAAATGCATGACAGAAATCAGAAAGGAAAGAAGCTAATCACTCACTACCTTCAAAACTTTTGTCCAAGCTTCCAGTCATCTTAAGCAGCTGGTCAAAGTGAGGCTTACAGTAAAGCACACCTTCAAAGGAGCTATAGTTACTCAGCTGTAAAGCAGAAAATAAGACTTATCAAGTGTAAGACTAAGAAGAATAACTAGTAGAGAAAAGAATGTAGATTTGAGTCTTACTGTAATAGAAACATACAGTATTTTCTTTACGGCATTACCCAATAACCTAGCGATGAAACAACAAAGCAACGCGTACGCACGGGTATGTACGCAATATGCACGGACGGTCGAGATGGGTTGCGTACACTATACGTTCATACGAATCGCAGAGTTCGCGATGAAAAAATATAACATACATCTTCGTGAGATGAGTGATTTCCGGGAAATAAGAGGAGAGATGAAACAGTCATCAGATTAACTAATGTACTAAAATCCTACAGAAACTGAAGCATTAACAACCAAACACCACTTCATCGTAGGTTCATATCTTACCACTTAATTAGGAAAATTATATCTTCTTGTAATAAAGGCAAAAAAATGAAAGGTTAGGTAGTACACAAGTCATACATCCAAGGTTAGGTAGTACACAAGTCATACATCCTTGGGACTAGTTGGGGAAAAGTTTAGGTATAACACAGGCTAGAAATCTTGGAACCTAAACGGAAGAAAGTTAAAAGACACTTGCACTAAACTCGGAGAAAATTTGCCAATTTGTCCCTGGTAACTTGTTCATAGGTCAGATCTATAGCCGAATCTCTAACTACAACGAGAGCTAGGAGTGGCCGCCGCCAGATTAAGGTATTTTTATGCATTTTGAAAATTTCCGAAAGCAAGCCCAACATGTCTTGACAGGTAAGTAAAACTTACAACGGCTGATCTTCTCAGCTTTTTTTCAGGTTCTGTATCTAGTTTGGAGCAAAGTTGCATTTTGATTCAATGGAACCACAATTCATACAGTAATCAACAAGTAGTTACAAGGCCGATAGGCAGAGAATGACCGATCCACATGACACTGGCGTTAATGCTTTTTCAATGTAACACACAATTATGATAGAACAGACCGTAGAGTACCAGATATCTGTTGCTTGTGAAGAACTGAATCTTGTGTTCGAAATATGAGTTTACAATTTAAGATCACACCATTCACGGGCATCAAGTCCCAAGAGAATTAACACCTTTTGATGATTGAAGCCGTGCATGATCATGACTAGCATCTTTGCGAATATGTTAGATTATGCTAGAAAAGAACTATGCTTCGCTTCCCTGACCCTCAACATTTAGATAACGGTAACACAGGAAAATTCACAAGTCGATCAGTCTAAACCATCTTTTACTGTCTTTTCAAGCCCTACGAGACAGGTCATTCTCTCACAATACACCAACCCAACAACAACAACAATAACAGAACCCATCTAGTCCCCAATCATTGGGGGTATGGGCGGGGGATGGTTGAGAAACAGACCTAACCTTTGGCAATATGCACAAAGTGGCTGCGCTCAGAATACCACTGAAACAGTGGCCCCCCTAAACCTCCAAGAACCGAGGAGCTACATGGACGTTTTGTTGCAGAACCATGCCCCCAAATCAAAGCCAAAAGGCATCAAGGAGGGCAGGCCTAGAGACCCAAATCAATATCTGTACGCATTACCATGCTTCCTTCATTCATGGTCCAGAGCATCTCAGTAATGAGTACAACAATACACCAACCCAAAAAGCCAAAAAAAGAAAGAGAAAAAGACAGTTTACAAAAAAAGACAGTTTTCTGGAATAACTCCTAAATTCTTCGCCAAAGATGCAAGTATAAGTACCCATCATCAAGCAAACTGAATTGAACAAACTCAATAACACTGTAAGGAACAAAAATGTACCATAGATTCTAGCCATGATCATCTTTAAACAAACCCATATCAGAATTTTAGTCAGTAACATGCTAAAATGCATAAATCTCATATATACATATACATACACAGTTGCGTACTTGTACCTATAATCAACCTAACTCAAATTATACAAATCCCATCAGAGAACTAATGAAAAATGTCTCACAGATGCTTGTACTCCTGATCATCTTTAACAAAACCCGTATCAGAAAAACAATAACCAATAGAAAAAAAATCATATATACATTTGTGGTTATGAGAAAGCAGTAAGTGTTTGTCCTCCATGAGGTCTCATATTCGACTTCAACATGTCTCGCATATTCGAATCTCACGGAGGCCAAACATTCCAAACATTTGTGCCAGTAGAAGGTTTGCTCGGTCGTTTACTTTAGGCTCCGGAATCAGTTGATGTACGAGCAAGCTGGTCCGAACGTCCGGTTATTAAAAAAAAAAAAATGAAAAACCAAGAAAAAGGATCCATAGATTCTAGTCATAAATCACAATCAACTTTAATCAAACCCATATCAGAGTCTCAATCACTAATATGACATAATCCATGAACATCATATATACAGCTACAAGCTTATATTCTCATCACATGAAAAGCAAAGCAGAGGATTTATCAAAATCAAAGATCGGGGAAGGATTGATTCACCTTGAGGGTTCCTTTGCAGTGGTGGCACCTAAAGCAAGCCTTGTGGAACACCTTGTCATCAGCTGTGAGCTGCTCTACCAAATACACTTTCTTATCACATGCCTTACACTTCTGGGTTGTCCCTCCATAAGTTGCCATTTTTTTCTCTCCTGATCTTATAGCGAACACAGCTTCACAAAATCAATGAAAACCCAGAAAATTTCTTGCAAAATAAGAAAGAGAAGAATCTGTTCTCTCTCTTTGTGTGCAAGTATTTCTCTCTCTTGAATCTGAGTTTCACAGCCAAGTTCGTCAGAGAGGCAGCATATGTGTTACCACCTGCAAATAATGAGTCTTATGAAGAAATATAATAATGAAAGCAGACATATGGTGTAGCTGTCAGAATTTGGGGTATTTACGTAATTTCAAACAATAAAATTAATTATGAATTGAACCTTAGGAAAATATAAGTATCTAAACTAAATCATTTGCAAGTGGTGACTAGCTCATGAGGTAGAGTTCTTGGATACCTCACATTGCATCCCGGGATCGAGTTTCATTTCCCCTCCCCATGTAATAGATTAGGAATGACAAATGAAAAAAAAAGAAAAAGAATTAAGTCATTGGGTGTCCAACTAATACCCCATTAAGGGAGAAATAAGTAAACAAAAAATACACATTCATGGAACTAAACAATTAATGTTTGCTTTGGCGAAAATTAAGGAAGATTTGTACAAAGGACCAGGTTAATTTTGGAACAAATATTGTACCATTTGTAGAATTCCGTTTCGTAATTTGCTTATTGAACAAAAACTTCCTTAAAATAATGATATTGGCGAAGAATAAAACAAGTGTGATATGATTAATACGACTTTGGACGAGCGTCTATTGATTTGACAACACAATTAGAGTTTCAAATTTCAGAATTTTAGTGGAGGGCAATTGAATGAAAAGTGGGCCAATACATAATTATTTTTCTAAGTTTGTAGTCAATGTTGTAATGTTGTAAGATTCTGCAATGCAATTTAATGATGGGGGTGAAGGACACAATAAATTGATTTCAAAAAAGGACACAATAAATTTGTACAGTAAGAAAAGCCATTCCTTGCCCTCCTTTTTGTTTGCATGAATTACTAAAAAATATCAGTTCAAAAAAAAAAAAAATTACTAAAAACTATGATGTGAACAAAAATAAATTAAAAAATATGACATATCTGGGTATTTCAACATGACGTCCGGTTATGAGTATTAAGCTCCTCGTAAAGAAATATTAGTAATGCAAAACTAATTCGTCTCTCGATTGTGAGTGGGAGTTTGTATATACTGGTTGTGATTATTCCAATAAAAGAATTGATAAATATTGTGAGAGCCATTGGAGAATTTGCCATAGTAATTACTCGATATTAAAGAGATTGTTGTCGTCGACACGTAAAATTGCAGGCACTGTCAAAATAATTTTTGCTATTGCCTTTGACAATATGTGTGATAGTATGACATATCTCAATATTTTGGCATAACATCCAGTTACGAGTATTACCCATAAAATGCAATCAAATACGTCTCTCTTAATTATAAGTGGGAGTTTTTATACACTGGTTGTGATTATTTTAGTAAAAAAGTTGATTAAAGTATAAACTGGCTCTGCATATTCTCAAATATACCAAGTTTGCATAATAATTTCATAGGAAATAAAGTAATTATCTTCCAAGTTCACGAGAAAATTGTAGATCCAAGCCTTTGACTGAAAACTCAGACTGCCCCACCTTCCTCTATTAATTCAACAAGACAAATCCATGGTCTCAGTTGGCTGGCATTGAACATGGTATTTACTTGGAATTGGATCATTCCCGGTCCTTAATTTAGAATGGCTGAGATAGTCTAAATCTGGGAGAAAAACTTATTTACCAATGGTCCGAAAAGTGACAGTTTACAAAAAAAATCTCTTTGGGGTCCCCACAGACACCTCATTGCAATAATCTGAATCGGTCATCTTGTAGAGCCCGCAGAGTAGTGTGTATATGCAAAAAAATTAGCTTGACCCGGCATCGATAGCTATGTAAAAAATTGAATTTTGGTGTAAAAAAACAGCGGCCTGGATCATCTCAAAAGTCAGTGGGGCTTCCAAAGGGTTTTTTTTTTTGTAAACTTACACTTTCCGGACCAAAATAAGTTTTCCTCCTAAATCTAGACTAACCATTTGTTACAATTATTTATTTGAATTTGTTCAAAAACTCTTACCAGTTAAAGCAAATCCAAACCATTAATTATACAAATTTAGTCTAGATTTTGACTCTCCCATCCGGTCCAAAACTTGAACCGAAGAGGATCTGAACAATAAATTAAAAAAAGGCATCGTCCGAAAAATAAATAAATTTACACTTGTTTTATGCATCTTTTTCCTTCATTGGGGGGGGGATTCATTGGGTGTTAATTAAATGATTAGATATAAAGAAAGGAATGTGTCGTTGTCAAACAACTTCAATTTGGATGGCTTAAGAAAAGAAAAGCATGTCTATAAAGTGGATCTGACCTGCTCTTCGCTTCACATGCTAAAGCTCATCCAAATCACCAATTTCAGCTAATTAGAAATTAGTGGTTGATAAGCTCCTCTCTCTCTCTCTCTCTCTCTCTCTCTCTCTATCTCTCTAATTGAACAAATTAATGATGGTTGAAAATACTGAGCATTGCTAATAATCTCCCTGGATCTCTTCTTCTTCTTCTTCTTTTTTTTTGTTGTTCAGGATCGAAATAGCTACGTTGAATGGCAACACACATCCCGAACATACAAATGACCTTCAACTTTTCACTATATAGAAGTGGTTGGTTATCAATAAGATTTTTGTGAGGGGGATAGCAACTAGTGATATCACCGAATTTATCTATTAAATTTGCTTTACATGATTAAATAGTTGTTTAAACGTGGACCAATTGTTTCTGTACTCTATTTTCGTTATAAATAAATAAACTAACAGCTCCACTTTTATTTTCTTCACATAAAAGTGGCTATGTGATTGGAGTGCTTGGTATTTCTTTGTTGTCTTATGGGCGCCATTTCCACTGGGCCATCCTCCATAACCCGGACAAGGTACTTAACCAACTCAACCAATGCCCACAAATAAGTACCAAGCACTTCCTCCCATGCTGGGTAGGTACTACACACACTTTGGGGTACGAACGCGGCGATGCGTACGCACACAATTAAACCGTTCATTCCAACAAATCAACGGTCCGGATCTTAAAGACTCTATTACCGGTAATAGAGTCTTTAAAATCCAGACCGTCGAAAACACTTTTGGACAGTCGATATGCACCATCCGTGCATGATACCTACACAGACGTGCGTACGCATAGCTTTTTTGTTGGGGTATCACACTTCGATTTTTTCGCACACCAGCTTTGCTGCCTCGACTAATTCTACTATTCTAAAGGATCAATTTTACCGTCCACTAACGAGAGCTGCATTACAAGCAAAAGTAAAGCTCCATATGAATTAGCTTCAAAGGAGTTAATAGAACCTTCGGACTTGAGAATTTAGGGGTGTGTATATCAAATTTTTTTGTAGGCAAACTAACTACTGGTCCCACACACTCAAGTGAATGATACATTCATTTTGAATTCTGGCCAATTTTGTGTGACAGTAGAATTGCTGATATATGACACTTTTGCAGCCTATCGATCATTATTCCGAAATTGGAGAAAAATAAACATCATCAGCATACAAACATATATAACAGCAATTCTTGAGATGGAAATCTACCACCACAAGCCAAATGCACAAAGTTTCAGCACTTCCCGCTTATTTAAGGTAAAACAAAATCCCAAGAGAACTAACTGTCACTGCAAACAGAACCAGAAATGCTGCAGAATCAAACTTCATCATGCACTCTCACTTGCTTGTTTCCGAGCTTCTTCTCGCATGACTGCTTTGACATAAATCTCATAGCAACACCCTAAAGCCAACAAACATCACAAGAACTTAATTAAAAAGATTATATCGCAACAAGCAAGGCAAGGAGTGCAACTTATCTTTGGGATGCAGGAAACATTAGATACTTCTCAACAATCTAAGTAGTGATGTAAAATACCCAAATCGGTTGTACAATAGTGCAAATGAGATAACAAGCAAGATTACAAGTTACAAGTTACCAATGGTAACATTACAAGTTACCAAACAACGATGAAACCCGATATACCAAACAGTTTCAAACCAAATGTGCAGAATGCAGACCGCCGGGAATGATATCAAATGATGCACCAAGAGCCCTTATCAAGTGCATGCAAACTGCTTTTGGATTAATAAGAAACTCCCAGTTGATGAAGCTGGGGCACTGGTGACGATGCAGATGTGCGTGTGTGTCCAGATGATGTTGGATACAAAGGAGAACTCATACATAAAATCAGATCCGCTGCTTAATGTCATTTGTTAGTCTTGGTCATTCGTCAGCACTTACCGGTACTCCACCATTCAGAGTAACAGCAGAAGATGCCATTCTGTGATTACAGATATTGAACTAGAAAAAGAACAGAAAATATTTCCTTCTCCGAGTAATTAGCTAGCCAGCTATATTATGCCGACTCGGGTATGGAAGTTGGGTGAGAGTTAAGTGTACAAGTGTTGAATTTATCCAGTTCTCATGCCCAAGGATTATGAGGCACAGGAAAACAACTAACCACTATTCACCTAATGTTTGATACAATCCTTTTATTGTCTTATATTAAGTGGTATTTGCAAGGTGGCTTCCAGGTGCAATATGCCAGCGCTATGCGTAGTTACATGCTAAACTCAGATAACTAAAGATGCTTGCCTTGAGTGCCGGGGCGCCTACACAAGCTCGGCACATCCCCTACCCTCACATAAGTTTTCAGTGTTCCACACTTAACTCCATACACTCAGCAGAATCCTTATAACATAGAGAGCCAATACTGAAAATTTGTAGAACCAATTACTTAAACACCAATCATCACCACAGTTGTTAAAAATCTACGATACAGGATACTTATCTTACGATTTGTATCGTCTCCTTTGGAAAACGATACCTATCCCATCTCGTATTGGAAAAAAGTCGGACCTTATTTTAAGAAGCGGAACCTTATTTTAAGAACCGGAACCCAAGACGCATTAATCTTAGCCGTTTGATCTAATTGTGGCGACATTCAAACCATTTGATAGAATTCCAACCTTAATGTAGAAGCATACTTCAATTGTGTTTTGTCTGAATCATATAATAGCTCTTTTTTGCTTTCCATAACTAAGGCAGAAGCCTTAGTGTGAAAAACTTTGAGACACTTGAAATTTTGCATTTTAATTTATAACTTTTTTAAAAATGTAAGCATAGTTTGTTGGTGTTATTAGGTATAACTACTGCTCTAGAATACTTTTTGTAAAATATAGATTTTTTTGTGAGAATTAGTCACGTGTAGTTCTAGAATTTACCTTAAAGTTTCTTTACGACAATATCTTCGGACTAGAGCCTTCCAGTATAAATAGACAAATAGGGGTCGTTCTAGCAATTTTGTACCAAGCCAAAGGAAGTTTGAGTTCAAGACTCTCATTCCCCAACATTGGAAATATTTCTCCATTTTCAAAAATCTTGTCCAACTATACTTTAGAAACTCCTACTCTTTCAACAAGCGTATCTTAAGATATGCTATACGTATCCTGATAAATTTATACAATGAAAAAAATGATACACGATACGAATCCCAATTTGAAAACATTGACCATCACATATTCACAGTTATGGCTGGCCAAAAGGGAATATGTTATCTGTTTAATTTTACAGAAGAAAGAAAACAGGGATTATGGCAGTACACTAGAAGTGTCAGTTCCTGACATCTGGAAACATTTGCTTTTAGGTTTGCTGGGGTAGTTGCATATGCCAAAACTAATAAAAAAACATATGCAAGTCACAATTAATAATTAACTTACCCACTACAACAACAATTGTGAGAACATCTCCAATTCTTTTGAGCCGCCAAACACTTTTCTTATGAGATTTGAATGGCTTTAATGATGGATCCTCTGCTAGTAGCTGCAAGATAATAAGCTTAGTTCAAGGGATTCTATACCCATTTTTCTGAATTCAGGAAACAAGAATACAGCTTGTAGACATAATCCAAAGGTCAAGATTTTAACAGTTTCTCCAAAAGTCAGATGTTAAATCATTAAAAAGCCGTGTATTTTGTTTGTGTCGGCTCAATTTCCCCTTGATGCCTTTTCCATATATCTTTCAACCCCCCCAAAAAAAAAGTTTGTGGAGGCTCAGTTTCCCTGGCTACTCTTGTCCATAATTTAAGCATTATGAAAAACACCAAGAAGCACCAAAGATCAGTATTCCCCTAAAATGAACCATCTATTTCCCGGTCGGATTGAAACCCTATCGATGCGGTTTACAAAATTCAAGGCCATCATCTCAGAAGAGGATAAGATGACTGAAGTTTCGTAACACTATATAGATGCACCATGGTAAATGCAATGTAAGTATGAAGAGACCAAAGAGGAAATGGAAGGAAAATATAAACTTTGATGCAGAAACTATGTTATACACAAAATGTTGCTCAAACAAGAAGTTAGAAAGAGCATAGAAGAAAAGTATCTTCAAATTTAGCTACCAAGGGCACTGTCATTAGTATCTTCATTCATGACATGATTCGGCACACTTATGTTAAATATGACTCACAATATACTTTGGACACATAATATGGAATATTTCACCAGAATTATCAATGTTCAAGTTGCGTACATAACACTGAAAAACTATAAGCAACAAAGGAAAAAGAAAACAATAGCTAGGACACCTTCTCGGAGTCCACATACCGGTATAGGACACAGACACTCTCCGGACTCTTTCTGGACACATTTCCAACGCTCAAATCCATAGTGTCCTATTTTTTCTCAATTTTTTGCTTGGACACTTTGGGGACACTCAAAAAAATGCTGCGTACACTCTCAGAACTCTCTCACAATACTAGACACGTTGGGGGTGTTGAAAGAAATAGTTAAGACTCTTGTTAAAGCTCTAAAGTGTCTTTCTTCTTTGTGTAACATGAGATAGTATATTGATTGTAAACACAAATATGATGAAACGCTTTTTGTGGAATATATTTGTTAATGATGTGATGATATACAAGATTTAAGGTATATGTGATGTTATGTATTTAGAATTAGAGCCTTCTTTATTTATATAACTGAATAGATAAACAATATGTAAAACGTGTCCCCAACGTGTCGTGTCCTTTATCTTATCCGATAAAAAAAAGTGTCGTGCCCTCCATTTTTTTAAAATTTTCGTGTCGGAGTGTCCTTGTTGGGTCGCATGTCTGTGCTACTTAGGAGTAAATTATTCCAAACTGTAAACAAAGATGCACATATGGTGTATCAAACTCGGTGCTACCGTTTAATAGTTCACATAGGAAGATGTAATAAAGTTGATGATCTTGTAATTCCTCACGGATATTATGCCCCTAATTAGTGATCACCGAGGGGCTAATAGTGTTCACCAAGGGGCTAACAAACGAGCATCCAGGCTTGGTCTAAAAACTGGATGAGTTTTAAATATGTGGTCAAGGTTGGCTTGATTATGAGGTGAACACTCTCAAACGAACTTTAATCGAGCCAAGCCAATCACGAGCCGACGAGCGGATCTTGAATAGCTTAAATTGTTTAACATTATGAAGCCAAGTAGTAATTATTCAAGCACATTTTAAAAGTATATGCTTGAAAGTTTAACGAGCTCCAACATCCTTATATTGTTTATTTAACCAACCGATCTCGAACAAGCTATTAACAAGATGAAGCAAGAGCTCGAACTTGAGTGGCTTTGTTAGTTTACCAGTGGATCCCCATAAATTTCAGAAAAATTAGGAAAGTGAAGCAACAGTGAGCTGTTTCTCTCTTACATAACTTTTCTTTCTTTTACAGTTTTACTATCTTTTTTCTTTTGCCTCTTTCGTATAGTGACACAAAATCAACAACAAAGAAATTCCAAAAAGATAAATCGGCAGAAAAGCCTTCACAAAGGTCCGACCAAAATTTGAGTTTAAATACGCATGCAATGATATATACACAACCTTCAATTACAAACTCCATTGTACGGTATTTCACATTGCATCATCCATCTTCACATGCGGATCCCAACTACTTTGACCTAATTTCTTGATTTGACAACATATTCAGATGAATCAACTTGTACTGAATTAGGGTTTTCAGTAGTAACAAATACAAGCAAGACTCACCGCCTTCTCGCGAGGGCCTGGTTGCACGTGAAATCCACGACGTGATAGCGAGTTTTCCGTCTTCTGCTCGTAATTTAACGAAATCAAGGTTTAGAGAGAGAATTGAAAGGTGTAAGAAACAACTGATCAAGTAAAACGCTATGAGCTAAAGAAGAGATCCGTGGATTTTATGCAGGTGTATATCTCGTGAACTAGTGTAGATATAGAGACAGAGAAGAGATACCTGAGGATTAGACCGTAAATGAGACAGAATATTGGTTTTGTCGAGCAAGAACGCCATCGTTGCCGATGACCGGAATTGAGAGAGAGAGAGAGAGAGAGAGAAATTGCTCCGAGATCCCGAGGGAGAAGTAGAAGTGGAAAAAGGAAAATACAGGGAACCCCTTATAAGTTTTCCAAATATCAAGATAGACCCGGATTGCTGGTGTCTAATGTCTCAGCCCCTTATAATTTTTTTAAGCTTTTGTTTTTGTGTTTTTTTGTTTTCCATAGGCCGGTGGTTTTTTTTAGCCGTTAATTTTCTTTTTCTTTTTTGTTGTTGTAATTGTTTTGTTGGCTGGTTATTTTGATTTAATATATGGCAAAATCTATGGACAACCCTATGGGTGGTCTAAGGTGTATTACACGCTCAAAGAATTCCCCCTACGCGCTTTCATTTTGGCAGTACCTTTGTGTACTTCTATGCATTGTCATTGTGCATTGATTAGATAGAAGGCTTTCAGCAGCAAATGACCAAGTTATCCTCAGCTATTTACTTCTCCCCAAGTTGGAGACCAATCAACAATTTCTCTTCTTCTTTTTTTTTTTGGTACGTCAGAAAATTTCCAAACCTAATTTATAGACCCATCAACAATTTCTCTCCTAAAAAATTAAATCCATTTCACCCCTACAAGAAGAAAAAAAAAACCTAGATTATTTTTTTGACAGTCACTTTTCATTTGTCACTGTTTTCTAAATTATTTTTCTTAATAAAAAAAAAAAACCAAACCTAGATTATTGTTTTGGCAATCACTTTTCACTATTTCTTTTCACTGTTTTCTAGATTATTGTTCTTAATCATTATTAAATTCGAATTAAATATCATAAATTAATCGTTCTTCTTGAAAAATAAAATCTAAAAAGTAAAAAATCATGATAAAAAATTCCACGTGGTCCAAGTTTGATACTTTTTTTTTTTTATAACCAAGTGTCCGGTTAGCTCGCGCACCTCAACTAATTAGGTAAATTTTTTTGGTAAATTATATTGAGGCTGAGTTTTCACAAAACGGTATTCATGCCTGGTCGATGGGGCCATTGTCTTCCCACGGAGGTCAACCATTCCAAATCTTGGGGCCATTGGAGATTATGTTCAGTTGTTACATTCAAGGCCCCGAAAATTAATCAAGGTACGCACAAGTTGAACCGAGCATCCGGTCATCAGAAAAGAAAAGACAACTAAGTATCTACTTAAGAAACAAAAAAAAAAGGGGGGGTAAAGGGGTGAGAATTTATGACACGACACGATAACACGACCCGAACACGACACGAAGTTAGCGGGTTAGTGTTAAGTATTTCTGACACGAAACACGTATATGACACGACGCGAGAACACGATTAGTAAATAGGTCAGGTTCGGGTTCAACCCGCATAACCTGAGAATGACACGAATTAACTTGTTCGTCTATTCGTGTCGACACGGTAACCCGAGAATGACACGAATTAACCCGCATAACTCGAGAATTAACCTGAATTAACCCGCATAATCCGAGAATAACACGAATTAATCGTGTCAATTCGTGTTGGGTTCGGGTCAAATATGTCTAAATAGGTCGTTTACAAGTTAATCATGTCAACCCGAACACGACACGAATATTAACAAGTCGGGTTAGGGTTCAGTTTTTCGACACGATTAGTAAAGCAGGTCATTTCGACACGAACCCAATTTGAGACAAACCCGACACGATACAACACGACCCGATGCCCACCCTAGGGTAAAGTACTACTACGGATCAGAGAAAAATCGTGGGTAACGTGCGAAATTTCAGAACGGCTTAAAGGTAGGGTTAAAGTGGTCAATCTGCATAAACCAAAGAGTACCCTGCAATGGTAATTGGGAACTGCACTGATTGAAATCAAAATCAGAACACGTGTAATTCCAGCAATTAAATGGACTTATTTTATTCTCATTTTGAAACAACCCAATGAGTTGCAACTAGCAAAACCCTTAATATATTTCTATATCTATATCCAAAATTTAGAGTAGCACACCCACTATTCAAGCAGAAAGTAAAATTGCTATTAGTTTATTTGTCGTCTCGAAATTAATCACTCCGAGAGTGGGTCCCAAATCAAGAACCAATTGGTGCTTTACACATGAGTTAGGGGTGTTTGAGAGCCTCTTTTTTAGCTTTTGATTTTCAACTTTTTGGTTTTTTAACTTTTTGGATTATAATGAGAATGTGTTTTGAATTTTGTTGGAGTGTTTGAGAGAAAATGTGCATAATGCATTATACAATAGAAGTAGTGTTTGAGAGATATATGCATAATACATTTTGAAGGTCTTTTTCTTAATCAAAATGGGAAAAGTGGAAAATGAGAAGTCATAAAGCTCCTTCTAGCCTACTTCTGATTTCTCTTCCCTAACATCAAAAATTGATAACTCATTTTGTGAGAATTCATTTTGGAAGTGAGTTACCAAACATGCAAAAAGAGAGAATGAAGAATTCAAAAGCCAAAAAAGAGATGGCCAAACACCCTCTTAGTTTCCGAAAATCACTTTGTCACGAGGCATTCATCTTCTTTAAAAGTACCGACTTACCGTACTGTGTGAACAAGTGCGGAGCTATGTGATGGAAAGTGGGGTTACTTCACTCTGCTGAGTTGGAAAAAATCTCTTGAGCCCTTATTCTACTAGTTCAAAAAAGTCAAAAAATCAGCTTATTCCTAAAATCAAGGAGCCACCCTATCATAATACATCAAATAAAAAATCGTGAAAAGCCAAAAAGCCAAAAAAACTCTTTAGTGGAACACCCCAGAGTAGGTATAAAATTTTTACCGCTATTTTAAACAATTGATCCCAAAAATAATAAAGTCCCAAAGACCACCTCAAAACTGAAAACACCCATCCTTGCCCTTTTGTCATTAGAAAATCCTATATGGCCCTGGATACTTGACCCTATTGCCAATCATTTTTATTTATTTTTATAACTAAATGTTTGGGTCAGCTTACGCGCACCTCAACTAATTTTAGAGTCTTGAAGGTAACGGATCTAGCATAACCCCCAGTGGCCTAAGGTTTGAGATTGTTGCACTGTAAGATTCGAACATGTGGCCTCATGGTCAAACACTTATTACTTTCTCATGCCCATTTTGTCAAGGTGTTAATCTGTCTGAAATATTGGACGACACTTGCTGCTTCTGCTGCTGATTGTCCCCTCAGCCCTCTGCAATCTCGTGATTTTCCCATACCACTTCCGGAGCATCTTGGGCGTCAATATTTGGAGAACCCCTTGTTTCAGAAACTCTCTTTTCCCAAGCTACAAATGGATTTGTTACAAAAAAATCAAAAGTGACTTGAACTTCATTAGGTAGTTGCATTGCAGAAGCTAAAAGAATAGAACCTTCATTTCATCACACTCACAGTTACTAGACCAACCGTTTACATGACATCCAAGTAGCAACGACCCTTAAATTTACAACAAACAGTAAAGCGTATCTCGAACTAAAACTCCAAGTTATCCTACTTTATAACTGCACACAGTCTTCAGCTGGGCAGAACTTCCTAGAAATACAAATGCACAAAATAACAAACAGTTTTCTACACTTCAGTAGATTCTTGGCCTTTTTGAAGCAGGGACCGCTTCTGAAGAAACGATCTTCGATGCAGTAATCTTCCTTATAATCTTCAGCTTATTCAATAACCTTGACCATCTTCTCTGAGCTTTAGAAATATCAGCAGCAGGGGATGACAAAAAGCCTTCGATAAGATTATCAGTATTAACCATGGGCTCTGTATTAACCATGGGCTCTGTATAACATATAGAGGGGTTAAAAGAATTTCCAGAAAACTCAAAGCCTTCATTGGTAGGATAATCCCAATAGTATTCGTCCAAATAGATTTCATTTCCAAAAGATGGAACAAATGACATGATATCCAGAGAATCGGTGCTTGAAATGTTTGAAGGGTTAGCAGCATCGGGTAAGTGGGAAGGAACTACTAGATTGTCGTGGGAAGTACTTGGAATATTTTGCAAAACGCATTCGTTCAAACAGCTTTCATTTCCAAAAGATGGATCAACTGACATGCTACCCAGAGAATTGGTGCTTGGAATGTTTGAAGGGTTAGCAGTATCGGGTAAGTGGAAAGGAACTATGTTGTGGGAAGAAGTACTTGGCTGTGTATGGTCATGCCCACAATGGGTGGGTAAAGGTTCACAGTGATAGGGGCTAGGACGCTCCAGCATCCGCGAGTATGATGGGCAAGCATCCTTGGGTAACTGCAGATGGGAACGCAGACTAGTCTCATCATCAAAAGTCATTACGTCACCCATGTGTTCAAGTGCAGATACCACCAATTTGTTGGCGTCAGCCTGATATCAGAAGTCAATCAGAAAATAAGATGGAAATGACCGAGAGATAAAACACTTCAACTGTATTTGGATCAATGATTTGGAACCATTGTGAGCCGTTACAGCCTTCACTCATCTGTTTCCATTTTTTTCTTCTCCCTAACCAAATCCTTGAACCAAATACAGCCTTAAGGAATGAGGATTTAAATCGGTAGAGAAAAGCATGCCTTTTGATCTTCAGAGAGTTCATCACTTGAAACATAACAGCATTCAGAAAGCCCCATCACTTGTCCCGCGGCATTGAAAACGACACCGGATTTTTTTCCAGAGCTGATCGGAAAGTATAGCCGAAAGATCTTACATTTTTTAGCATGGGCGACTGTGGATTCCCAAATTTTACCAGCCCCAAGGATCTGGTGATCAAGTTCCAAGAGACAAAATAAGTTAGAATATTAAGTACCGGCAAAGTTCTTACAAGTTTATTCAACCAATATTAGCATATAGGAGGTAAGGTCGTATAATGACAACAATATTCTTTGCAATCAAACCTTGAGTAAACCAATTTGCTTACATTTTGGAGACTTTTAGGATTTATACTGTACCGAGCGAGAAAATCCTTCACAGTTTTGATGTTCTCACGAACCAAATGGTTATGGAAAGGACCATCTTTGGCGATATTTTTCAACCTCCAAACCTCATCATTTGGATATGGCGGGTGGTGCTTCTCAGTATCTGCAAACAGAAAGCTGAAATTATTTTTGAGTTTCCATTATTCTTCTTCTATTTATTCATATAACTTGCTATCTCTATCTAACTTTGGGGTTCTCTGACTCATAAGCTTCTACATGTGCAAGAAAGAACACAATTAGAGAAGTTGTTCATAACCATAACACAGTTTACTCCCCCTGCCAGCAATCTCTTGGGGCCACAGGGGTTATGCCGGATCGTTACCTCCAGGGCCGCAGAATTAGTCGAGGTGTATGCAAGCTGGCCCGGACATCCGTTATCAGGAAAAAAAAAAAAGAAACAGTAACATAGTTTACATAATCATGCCAATAGTTATAGCTTGTAGCCATTACTCACGTTTTATCTACTTTTGGGAAATCAACATATTGAGGAAGTACTTTAGATTTCATTTTGTTCATGCTAGACATACGACTCAGAACAATATTCTATGATCAGCAGTTAGTGATTCCGTAGAAGCAAAGCAACGTTGTCTTGAAACAGGCATTTCCCTGTGGCATGACCATAACAAAAGCGTGCCATGCATCATGAAAACTTGAAAAGTTAGGTGAAATTCAGCCAATCAGAAGATATTAGAGCCTGAGCCAAAAATGAATGACCTTTGTTTTGTATACACTATACACCATTAATCTAGATCTTCCCTATCAAAAACACAAAAACTAGATACAAACTCCATCCAAAATGAAATTATCTTCCTAACGCTAAACCCAAAATCCACTTTTAGCATTCTAGTTTTCCCAGCAATTTTACGGTTTTTACCCCCAAGTAAAAGATTTCTTGCCAATTATAAATGCTTTTATGCCAACCAGAGAGGATTTGTGCAGCATTATCACAGTCTTCTTTGATACTTGAGATATTATTTAAATAGTCAGATCTTAAAAAAATATAGCCAAATAATAAGCAGCCCGAAGAACCTACAGGTGTTGCGAAAATCCTTAAGGACAAAGGATTCTGTTACTGCTTCTCTTACTCTAGTCCCAGTAAGATTATCCACAACTTTTGCACCTAGACGAAGCTTACAGGCCTTCTTCCAACGCGAATTATGTGTGAAAGAAATCTCACGTACAATACCAACACCACCTTCCAGATTCAGATGCACATTTCCAGTAAGAAGAGATTTTTCCCCTTCCTTTCCTCCGACAATGTTATTGTTAAATTCTTCAAGTGTCCAATTGTCACCGTCAAAATCTCCCTTAACGGCGACTATCTCAACCTTTGCAAATGCTTCACGCCCAGCGGTAACAAATTGCTTAGTTGTTGCATCGACTAAAGCTACGCTGAAGGGATTAGTTCCTTCTCCTTTAATCAGTGACCTCGTTAATACTGGCTGCGAGAGCTTGTCCATGAACTGTAGTTGGAGGGTTCTTGATTCTGAAGATTGTACTCCAATTCCAGAATGACTGAATGAGAAGTAAAAGGATACGTGAGCTGCAAAATTCTGATCTATAGTGGCTGTAAGGCCTGTAAACTTAAACTATTATGGTATGATATCTTACTGGTTCAATCCAGTCAAATGCTTTTCTATTGCCAATTCAAGTTCTTGTTTGACCTGTAAAATCTTGAAGCATTACTGCAAAATATCAAGGCAACAATTTTTTTGATATAAACAATCATCCACCCTTCCATGGGTTTTGATTGATTTCTACCAAGGTGCAGAGTTTTCGGAAGCATATCGATCCCTCAAAATCCTTTTAAAGAATTAGAACTACATTCTGGATAAATATCTCACACAAATACTACATGGGACGTGAAGATTGGTACGTCCTTTTACGTGTCATCTAACAAATTCAACAGAACTCAGGTGTCCAAATGTGCTAAATTTGGATATTAACATTCTACTATCGTGGGGGGACTGAAATGAATGATGGTCAAACAGTTAAATTTTATGCTATAAAAGACCAAGAAATGAGCCTCAATTTCAGTTTAGTAAGGGGAAAATAATGATTGGGCAGACAACTGCCCTTGTTGTATTAACTGAATCTTGCCTCCAAAAGATAATCCAACTCCCATAAACTACACGGGACAATGGTCGAACTATGCAGTATTGATTTGGGAGGGCATCTTATGGACTTTATTACAGTAAAGGAGATGATTTCATGAGTTACGCCCGTAATAACATATGAATGTGTGTATTCTGCCTTCTCAAATAGGCAGCTCTTATGAACAAAAGGGGAGAAAAAGAAAAAAAAAACAAGGCACTAAACAATGAGGTAGACCAGTAAATAAAATTTCAACCTCCATTTTTAATCACAATGGACACCGTACACCAAGTATGATTCATGAAGAAATTAGTACAAAGAAAAATCAGGCAATGTGCAAACTTTTGAGAAACTCACATACATATCTGCGTGAGCCTCAATTCTTCTGTAACTCAAACTTTTGAGTCTTGAGAAACTCACAATATTAACACACATGCAAGCATGCAATTGTCTACGGAAAATACAAGTTTTTATGTGTTGTGAGAAAATGAGCACAAATACAAATATTCAAGCCTACATCCACAGGCACGTTTACACACGTTCACACAGCTATGTATGTGCAAGTAGTTATACATTGAGCCAATTTGTAGCACGGAACCAATAATTATATACAATCCCGCAGGATTAAGAGCTATCTGATTGATAATACCATACCTCCATAGTATTTTACATCTCACACTCTGTGAGAATATATATCCGAGAAATGATTAATCTGGATTCTGGATATTTTAACCAAACATTGGATATTTAGTCATCTTGGATAGTTATATCTGATCAAACAAATGGCCTAATATTGATATATGCACATGCTCATACACAAAAGAAAGCATATTGAATTCATCACACCTACAGAATACAGACATGCGTGCAGCCACAACTGTATATATGTAGGTGTAATCAATGGATTGCCCAATGAAACCAAATGAACTCACAATAGCAGAAATCTTAGGCAAAATTGTTTGCTCCATAACTTGGTGGACGGTTCGGATCACAATAACCTCCAGCTCCTTCCTGACAAATGAAGAAGAACTGCCAGAAATAAAAATAAAAGGGTACTGAAAAAATTTCACAAGATAATAACAATTCCAACTTAACAACTTTCAGAAATAAGCAAAACCCAGCTCAGTTCTCATCAGATTATCCAATTGCAGCTTACCGTTGCATAGAATTCCAAGAGAAGAAGACCAAAAAGAATGGATCGGTAGTACACAAAATTAGAAGAATTCCAAAAAAAAAAAAAACCATATAAAAAGCAGTACTAATTACTGCTTAGCAGTGGGTAATAATAATCCTAAAGAAGAAGAAGAAGAAAAAGTAGATGTCTCACTTTCTTATAGAAACCCTTGTTTCCTCATCTTCTGAATTGCCATCTTCCAACATCTGACCCTGAATCTGAGCCATTTTTCTTTTCTTTTGAACCCAAATGAAGAATGGGAAACTCTGAGATTCTGAAACAAAAATTCTGTTTGTTTACTTTAAGAAGGAGGAGGTTTGTTTGTTGGAAAACTGTAACCCTAATGGTAATTATAATCTGATAATTGGGATTTTGGGAGGGGAAATATATAAAGAGTTAAAGACTCGTCAACAACGCGGAGAAAAAATTAAAAAAACTAAGATTAAGGCGCCAACACTCAGGCCACAACACCCCTTTGTAGTGGTCGCTAGTTGACTGTTTTTCTTGCTCTACTAGTGTGTAAAAAAAAAAAAAAAACCTGAAAGAGAGATTATTTTTTGCTTTACTAATTTGTGATGAATATTCAGTGCTTCCCACTAATTATTCTACGGTATTAGGGTATTGCCACGTGACACTTAACACACTCATTTATCACACATTTTACTTGACTCCACAGAAATGAGCGGTGAATGCGAATATTGGACATCACATTGGTGTCCCAAAACTATTGAATAATTATTTGCAGTACTTCAGTTTTTTTGTTTTTTTGTGTGGAACCGGAGCAGTACTTCAGTTTAGTCGTACAAGTTTCGTGTTGGACCAGTGGCATAGCCAAAAAATTGGGTCAGTGAAGGCACAATTCATAAACGCTAGTATTTTAGTTGTGAAAAATAAATTTTCTTCTTACAGAATCTAACATGTCTTAATTTTCATTTGAAAACAACCTCGCTTAACTTACATTTTATGGACTTGCATTTTATGGACAGATGTGCCTCTTAGCCTATTTAGTTGTACTCCTTGGCTTCCAAGAGGGAGGTCTGGGGTTCGAGTCAATGGAGGTCTGGGGTCCGTAAAAATATAGTTTCGAGGCAAAATCAAAGAACTGAGACTTGTTTATGAGTAATTATTTATTCAATGGCTTTAGGGCATCGCCATGTGATGCCCTAACTCCCTTCTCCATCACTTTTTTTCATGGGCCTTCATCACAAATTCGGGTAAAACTCATATATTTTGTTTTTGAGTCCCACATAGATATGCGCAGGAAAATTACATTATAGCACCGAGTAATAACGCCCCAAGAGCACTAATAACTTTTTGTTTATAAAAAAAAAAATGATGCACCAATTTATATTTTTTTACAAAAAAAAAAAAAAATTCCTCCCAAAAATCCAGTGCCCACACTGGTCCATATGTGGCTCTGCCACTGTGTTGGACTATCCTTCCCAAAAATAAGGATAAAATTACATAAACCTCCCCTGAGGTTTCTGATAATCTCTCTTTCCTCTCTCTCTCTCTCTCTCTAATATATATATATATAAGAAGAGGATCTTATAAGGGCTCCCTTACAATAGCTTATGTAAGGGATTTTTCGTTCGAGATTGAATTTCGACAATCCAAACCATTGGATGCGTTTAGAATGTGTTTTTAAGGTTCAACGCGAGGATTCGTAAAAAAATAAAATACCCGTAAGGGCTTGATCCAAGCATTTTTCGATAACAAAATGTATATGTACGTTTTTTTTTATCTAAAAATGTTCAGATCAAGCCCTTCCGGGTTTTTTTTTTTTTACGTTCCTCGCGGTGGACCTTAAAAACATGTTTTAAACACATCTAACGGTTCGGATCGTCTCAGATCGTCGAAATTCAATCTCGAGCGAAAAATCTCTTACATAAGCTATGTAAAAGAGCCCTTATAAGATCTCTTTCCTATATATATATATATATATAATATTCGATGAGCGTATTTTCTTAAACATATGGCCCGATATATAGTAGTCCTATTTCTAAGGTATCTGTGCTTCATGTCGTAGGAATCGTAAAAATAAAAAACAAAGAAGCTTAACTACTATGTTTTGCGAATGTATTGAAATACATGACTATTAGCCACACACAAAAAAGATTTAACATATGAATTACTGTATTTATGTTTGAAAAAAAAAAATTCTTGTCCTTAAAAATTTAGTATTTGTTTTCTTTTAACCTTTCATGCTCTCCTCATTGAAAGACTAGAAAACAAGAAGAGAACTACCAAGTTGAAAGACATAAATTAGAGTAGAAGTACCATTTTTATTTTTCTTAGTAACATTCATGGAAAATGCATTTTAAGGTGATCGCAGTATGTGTAATATCCCAAATTTTTAAATCTAAAAATTTGGGATATTTAATTATTAAATTTTGTTAATAAGATTTTTAATCAAATTTTGACTTTTTAAATTTTAGACTAATCCAATTTTGACTTACATTGACC
>JAXBDA010003365.1:0-35138 GCA_036023075.1 Gaultheria prostrata | reverse complement strand
GTTAATTAGTTAATTCTTAGGTTAAATAATCAAGTGAAACAAGGGGTGGCTACCTAAGAGCCCAGTTAACTACAGTTCAACACTTTTGAGTCAAACACCGTTAAACCGTCTCTGTGGTTCGACTCCGATACTTCCGGATTATTGTGCTACATTGATCAGTTGTCCTACGCTTAAGACGTGTTTTGAGTCTTTATTTTTATACACCTGGTTGGTCAAGCAGTTAACTTAGATTAACATCTTTATGCATGCAAATTGTGCAACAACTTTCATAAAATAGTTAATAGCCCGGTGTTTTGATTCTTCCACGAACTAAATGTGGAATTGACAACTTTTGTGCCAAAGATTATTATGATGCCAGAAAAAATGATGAAAAAGGTACTTCATAATTAACAACATATATGAGAGGAGAATGAATTATATAACCCATGGAATCTCTGAGTTTGCCTTTTTATTTTTAATTTGCATTAATTAGTGTTCATGCAATCAATTTTACTCTTCATTCATCCATTCATTATAACCTCCTGCATAACAATCAAATCTTGTTAGAAATATTGGTGCAACAGAGTTTCATAAAACTATGCTATATATCTTAAAGAGAGAATTAGTGACAATGTAAATTAATAAAAAAGAGAAATCTCATTTGAGCGGAGTAGACGTCTATCAAATAAGAATCTCAAGTTTTGAAATTAAACAATTGGATCGGAGAAGAGATATGAATGGAGTACACGCTTATGAATGAAACTCGGTATGGATTTTGGAATGATATCATCTAAGTGTCTAAAGAAAATTTTATTTTAATATTTTTTGTGAAAATCCATGTACGCAAAAGGAGGAGTTTAATGTTTGGATATCATATTTTTTGCTTAATTGCTGAACTCCTAATGATAAGTATGGTATAATTTTTTTTTTAATATGGATAGATCTGATATGTGGCCTTTTATTTATGGATATTATGCGATAAATTTATAAATATATACACACATATCGCAAATAATTTACTATTTTTTTTACCGTTTCTTTCACACCGTAAAAGCGCAAATCGTGCGGGGATTAATTGGTAATTTTTAAAATATTAATATGTGTGATATTACTTGAAATAATGACCTAGATACAAATACAGATAGAGGTAACAAAAAAATGATTGGAAAGATGTTTCACTACATTATGGAAAATAAGAAGAATATTTATGGAACAGCAAACTTAGTTTTTCAAATTTGAAAAAAGAATCTACGGAATGTGATAAGATTGTGTCACATGTATTCTTTGAAAATTCACCTAACCATCTAATGAATTACTGTCGCTTGTCACATAGGAGTACATGTTCCTCCTCAGGAAAAGTCACTCCGCAATAATATATAAACTTATGTGTTACATCTATAAATACACACAAATATCGCAAATAATTTATGATTTGTTTTCATACTGTTTCTTTCACACTGTAAAGACATAAAGCGTGCGGGGATTAACTAGTAATTTTTAAAAGGAAGAAATTCACTTTGACCCTCGTGGTTTGAGCCGGGTGCGGTTACACCCCTCACATTTGAATATCTACACATAACCACCTTGTGGTTTGTGGACCAAAGTGCACCATAACATCTGTTAACGGAATTTGTCAATTTACCATAATAACCTCATCTTCTTCTTCTATCACAGACATCATCTATGCCCTACATACCGTCACCATCACCGAGCACCACCATCTTCTCATATTCTACCGCCATCACAAAAATTAGCGCTCAATTTATCAAAGTAAGAGAAAGCATGACGTCAACATTGAGAACAGATTCGAATTTCAACTTCGATTTTGGATTGAAGTTCTTCGATTTCGTGTTTGATTCACCCAAAATCGATTTTGGGGTTCGATTTTGAGCTTGATTGAAGTTCGTCGATTTTACTTAAGTATACATATATACACTGTTGGGAGTCTGATCCGCTTGAGGTTCTGCCCGTATGTGCGTAAGCCCAATCCGTTGGGGAGTATCCACGGAGTCCATCATATCACATGGACCCAATATACATCTCATAATTAGGGTTATCAGTTTTTAGAGAAAAACAGAGAGAGGCGAGAGAAAACGCACATCTCAGAGAGATTGCGAGAAGACTTGTACTCTTGATCGATTTCATAGTGGACTTGTGTGGCTCCCGTGGTTGGTTTTTCCTCGCGTTGAGGTTTTCCATGTATATCTTGTGTCTCGCGCTTTCTTTCCATTTTTTATTACGCACCATTATTTGTTTTCATGATTTCTATGATTCATTGTTCCCAAAATCCGTGAGGCGTTGTGGGGTTCCAAAAATCCTAACATACACACACTTATACATATATAGTTCTACATATAATTAATTAATTTATCCTCAAGCCCGAATGGATCCCAAAGTTCAGTAAAACAGCAAACACAAAATAAGAATGGAGCCTTAAATATATTAAGATTGAACAGGAAGACTCAATTGAGATAGATGGATGAAGCGATTGTGCGTGGGAGAGAAATTGATTATTGACGTACAGTTTGGGTAAGTGGATTGGAACGGAGGTCTGTGCAAGAAATGGAGGGTTGTATATGTGGCGATCAAGCTTTTGCTTCTTATAATATGGTTGCTCATCAAGCGGCAAAAGGGAAGCTGCTTCCGAACTGGATATCTAATCCTCCTCCTCCTTTAATTAGTTTGTTAAACTTAGATGTATCCTCTTCTGTTTTAAAGCCTTTGGGCAGTTTGGTTTGAATGAAAAGCAGTTAAAAAAATGCTTTTGCTTCTGATAGAAGAACAAGGGGAGGAAAGAAGGGAAAGAAGATGATGGCACTAGTCTAATAATTAAGATAGATGATGATGTTTTTAGGTCAAAATAGAAATTGTACTCACTTTTACTGCATGTGGATATCACCTCCAGTTAACTTGGATGGAAATTCTAACTGTGCACATTGGTCCACAAACCACACGGTTGTTATGTGTAGATATTCAAATGTGAAAGGGTGAAACCGCACCCGGCCCAAACCACAAGGGGTCAAAGTGAATTTTTCCCTTTTTAAAATAAGGATTTGTGTGATATTACTTGAAATAATGACATAGATACAAATATATATAGAGGTAACTAAAAAAATGATTGGCTAGATATTTGAAATTGCCAAAAAGAATCTATGGATTGTGATAGACTGTGTCACATGTATTACTTCAAAATTCACCTAACAATCTAATGAATTACAGTCACTTATTGCATACACGTTCCTCCTCACGAAAAATCACTCTGCAATAATATATAAGATATGATTACAGAAAAAATAAGATTTCTATTAAAAGAAAATCTGCAAGACATGTTTTGAGCTAAAATGAATCCAAATGGAAGGTATCTTAACTTTTTTGATAAGTGAATACAAAACAATTAGGAATTGTGATACTTTGCTTTCTTTCTTAGACTGTATATCACCAGTAGATATCATGTACTCCACTTGTCTTATTTTAATTGCTCTCTACCAATATATGTGTTATTTTCAAATGTCTAGATCTTTTTATTTTTAATATTTTTAAATTTTAAATTTTTTTTGCGTAAGAGTAGAAGTAATTGAGATCTATCAACTAAGATCTATAGTGTATATAAATACATTATAGATTGAAAACTACAAGAGCTTAAAAATACACGCATAATCCTATGGAGCAATTAAAATAGGACGGAAGGAGTATTCTCTTCACTAAGAGAAAACATTTTATACAGTACCGGCGGTGGAAAACCGCCCTTTTCCACCACCACCACCATATGTGTATCCCACCGTGTGTTTGTTGTTATAATATGAACCGTTCATCTTGTAGGGCTTGCAGAATAGTACATCCATGTAAAAAATCAGCAAGTCACTTTTTAAAAAACTCACAAAATCAGACTCTTTATTCTAACTTCACAATATTAAACTACTCTTTCTTTCTACTTCTACTCCCAAAAAAAAAAAACACTACTCTATGAAGTCAGGAGAGAGAGAAGTCATGAGAGAGAATTTATTAAACTATTCATAACCTGTGAACAGTACCACGCATGATTTGCCGGGTTACTATAGCAAAGTTTCAGATTTTGCAAATTTACAAAAAAATTGTTGAGTCTAATTTTGGGATGTTTTTTCCTTTTACACCCAACAAAATAGCCATCAAGGAAATTAGCCTCCCCTGATGAGGATGCTCTTACCTCTAAATCTCACTTAAAAAATTGTTCTTCCTTATTTATGAGGGATAACTTTTGGAAATCATCATACTTTTTTGCTTGACTTTTTGAATGAGATTGTTATTTTGGAATATTCCAAAATTGAATAGTAGACTACTATTAAAGAACAGGGGGAGTATTAAAGAAAAATGGAGAAAACAGCACAAGATGTGGAGAACAGAAAAGAAGAAGCCAAAATGAATATACTATATAAAAAGGTAATTCCCATGCAAAAAAAAAAACCTAGAACCAAAAAGCATGAAGACTTCGTAAACTTTCAGTTGAAATCTAACTTGTAGTCCCAACCTGCACCGAAAACCCACAATTTCTAGTTCCATTTCCAGTAATCTCGTAGACCAAACAAGGCCCCACATCCAATCCCCCTATGTTCCTGAGTCCTGACCAATCTCAAAAGACAAAAGCTGTTCCCCAAACCCGTAGAAAAACCCAAAACTTCTCTCCTCCCCATTTTTGTCACTTTGTTTCTTGCTTGCCACCCTCCCTTTCTCTCTCTAGACTCTAGCATAGCAGTAGCATATTAGGATCACTTGCACTCTCTGCTAAAAAATACGTTTAGAACCCATCTTGAAACCGATTGTTCGATGCAGGATCCAAATGTTGCAGTGACACGTCCCTACCACCACCACCACCACCACCACCACTCCTCCCTCCGCTTGGTGCCGCCATATCCGACCCTCGTCCGCCACCGGGCGGGAACGCGTGTCCAACGGGAGCACCAATGCAAGTGTAACTAGTGTCCCGTGGCCCAGCCGCGGCGTAGTTAGGGTTCGGTGAGCCGTATTGGATGTTTCCGGGGAGGACGTGGCCGAGGAAGTAGTCGTTCGTCGGATAAGACGGAGATGTGTATATGAAGGATGACTGATGTGGTGGCGGTGGTGGTAAGATGGTGGATGGAGAACCAGGAAAGAGTCTTGTTGTTGGGTAGACTGGTCTGAAAGGTTGTGGTGGATCAACCATGTGGCCTGTTTGATGATGTCCTCCATGTGGAATTGGTTGGCCACTGTTCATAAGGTTCTCACAAAATTAATCCAAGGGAAAATAATTTGAAACTAAGGAAAGTGCCAGAAAAAGAAAAGATATTAATGGAGGGAAAATGTGAGAAAAATAGTTTTGTGCACAAAAATCTGTTATTTTCCACCCTCTTTCTCTCTAAATCAAGAGAAAAAACTTGGTCCTCGGGCACCACGTGTACTCTACCCGATTTGCACCCAAAATTTTCTCTCATTTATTGATTTATGTGCTTTAGAGATTTACAAACCCTAAGTAATAATCCATACAGATTAGTTGGCATTTTTTTTTAATCTATTAGCTAGTGTCGACTTTATTTAGAAAAGACTATGTAGGCTAAAAAGACCCTTTTCTTTTTTGAACTGACTAAAAGTCTAAAGCCCTTGAAAGGAGAAGAAATGGAGGTGAAGATCAGCAAAATGACACACGAGAATAGAAGACGAGTCAGTCCAGGCAACCGCTCTACTCAAATTTCAAAAACAAATTAATCATAATACTAGCAATTTCTTTAAAATTTTACAACTATATTAGTTTTCCCGCCCGATAAAATTTTGCTATAGTATTCTCTCAACCCAAATTTGATTTATGCGGGTACGTACCCTAGATGATGATGGACATGAGCTTGCGCGGCCAAGGTATCGTTACTGAAGACCAGTTGACGAGCCCGGTTCAGAGTTTCTGTCTCCCTCTCTGAAAAAACGAACACCCACAAACAGATATCAAATCAAATCAAAACAGTAACGAACGAAGAATTTCAGGAACAAACAGTTGAACTTTTTACTACTTTCAAATGTTCTTCGGTTTGGGAATAACGAAGTTTGACATGACAAGATATTATTGATTTGACCACGCTTTATACCATTTCATTCGTAGACCCATGGACCCCCCAAGCCCTTTTTCTCGTTTGTGATTGGTAAAGAAATATAAAATTTCAATAAAACTCAATAAAAGGGTACATCGAAAAGGGATACTGATCAACCGACTACTACTGTATTGTACAGTAGTATCTTGGATAGCATTTTTCTTTTTCTTTTTTTAACAGCAAAAAAGGATTTTGTGAGGAGAAAATTTTGGGTGCAAATTGGGTATAGGCCATCCGAGCCGTCCATTCAATGCATGAACGACTTGGATTAAAGGGAGGAGAGAGTGTGCTAAAGGGAGGAGAGAGGGTGTACGGATCGGAGCCGTCAGTTGCATTGAATGGACGGCTCGGATGTGGTGCAAAGGCACCACGTGGTACCCAATTTGCACCCAAAATTTTCGATTCGAAATTACGGTATAAAAGTAGCACCTTTGTAAACAAAATATGCTAATTTCAGCAACATAATGGGAGTATGAGTTGCGCTAAAATAGAAGGGTTTTTAGACACAAATATGAGATTCTCCCGAATATGTATCAAGTTCATTTTTATGTTTTTAATAACTTTTGAAGTATATTCATATAAAAAAGACGTAGAGGGCGAAAAACATAGGTTAGAAAACAGTAGATCATGAAAAATGTTCGACAAACAAATCCACGGATCATACACTCATGGGGAGAGAGAGAGAGAGAGAGTTTTTAACAGCAAAAAAAATTTTATTAACCTTTGAAAATGAATTACAAATATTAAAATGATCCTAGCAACGAGGCATCAAGATCAAGACGGAGAAGGGATAGACCCACAAAAAATACATCCCTCACATCAAAAGACACCTGTCCCTATGAACCAAAGGGAAGAGAGAGAGAGAGAGAGAGAGAGAGAGAGAGAGAGTTGGTATTTGAATGAATGATGTATATATTTGTTGGATTTGGTAATACCTTGGCGATGGCGGTTCATGTGACCCCCAAGGGCTTGAGACTTACAAAACTTGAGGGAACAAAACCTACACTCGTACACCTTCCCACTCTCTTCTTTCCCTTCCTTTCCGATGCTTTTCTTTTTCCTATACCCTGCAAGCAATTAAACCATCAATTTACAATACTAATATTTTTACCCAATTGAAGCATTCAACCTTTAATTGATGATGACACTAATTAATCCCCCCAATAAAAGCCGAACCCTAGCTAATTCCCCCTAATCATGTACCTTCCATTTTCAATATTTATTGACATAAAAACCGAACCCTAGCTAATTATCTTTGGATTTTTTTTTATTTTGATCAGCAAAAGAAAGATTTAAAAAAAAAAATCGACAAAGGGTACATCGAGAGGGGAGAATATACCAGAAGATGAAGAGGTGTCTTCAGTAGCAACCTGTTTACCATCTCGGGAGTAATCGTCCGGAAAGTTGTTGAGATCCAACGGGTTTCCCTCCGGTCTCCTGATCAAAACAAAATCACAGACAGAAAGAGAGAGAGAGAGTTACATGAGTTTATAGAGGAGAGAGAAGGAGCAGATGGTAGTGTGGGATGAGAGAGACATACATGGTAGTACTACCGAGTCCACCGCAGACACAGAAAGACAGAGAGAAAAAAAAATGAAAATCTGGAGAGATATAAAACGAAAAAGAGGCTGTGGGGGGGAAATTGTAAGTAAAGACTTCAGTTTGGGACTGAATTATGTAGAGAGTAGTTGGAGTGAAGTTGAAGAAAGGAGCTGCTTCAAACTTCTCTACCAGTTCTTCTGCCACATCTCTCTCTCTCTCTCTCTCTCTCTCTCTCTCTTGAAATTAAGAAGAAGAAAGAAAGAGGGCAGGGGGTCTCGTGACTTTAAAAGGAAGAGAGGAGTGGATGGGGTTTGTGCCCTTTGGTTAGTCTGAGAGCTGAGGGAAATGAGACAAGGACTTTGCCTTTCATGTTTGAGAGCTGAGGGACTAGGTCACTATTACCCTAGGCCTCTACCACTTGGCCTATGGCTGAAATTCAAAACATCATATTGTTATACAGTATCAATTTCTATGTACCATATAACAATGTTCTTTTAGTTTGGGGTGAAATCGGACTGGTTTGGTCCAGTTCGTTACAAATTAGCAACCAAACCGGCTCATTCGGTTAGGGGTTTTGGTCCTGCATGATTTCTTCAATTTGGTCTAGTTTACTTGTTTTTTCTCGTTTTAGGGCTACTACATAGTCTAATGATTTAACAAATATGACTCATTCTAAAAACTTATTAAACCCTATTTATGAATCTAATAATGCCAAGTAACGTAAGAAAAGCCCGATAAAATTAGGAAGCATGTAATATCATGGAAAAACTCTAACCTAGTACTCAGAATATTGTTTTCTTATACCCAAAATCTATCAAACCTAATTTGAAAAGATTGAATTAATATCAGGGGTAATGAGTACTGTTATGAGTTTACTTGGTAATGAGTTACTTGGATTATTGGGGTTACGGGAAATTCTTACATGTTTCAGTTAGGTTCGGTTTATTTTACTCTTCTTTGACCAAAATTGAAACCGAACCTGTGTCAATTTATTTTCAAAATTGAAAACCAAACATAACCAATAGCTCAGAGAAACCAAGCAAACCAATTTTTTTGATCGTTGTTATTTCACCCTTGCATTTCAGAAAAAACGAAAGGACATTCATAATGACATTTGTTGACAAAATTCAATAGGTCGAGCTTACTCTTTTTACCGCCCAAAAAAGAATGTCCCTCTGAAAATTGAATAATATTAGTACAATATCAAATTGAATGTTTATACAGAATGTTTGAAGTTATTTTGAACAAACTAAACGGCTCGACAAATTCTCTGTACGAAAACCGTAGTGGGCCTCCACACTTGAGGTCGGTACACTAATATTATTAACCACCCGCAATCGGTACCTTGGGCATTTCGCATTCATTTTTGTGTGAGTTGACAATCAAATACTACTCTTTTCCAAAGTACCAAAGAAAAATAAAGACATCAAACACATAATTCCTCTTGTGAAGTCTAGTATTATTGATGCAGTTCCTGATCTAGCTATGCATGATGACATTTATACCTTTGAGATCATTCAAGACAAAAAATGATCATGATTTTTTTTTTTTTTTTTATGAATTGAGAAGGGCATGCCATATATACACGCCAGAGATTACGATCCATACAGTGGCTCTAAGGTCCTCCTGGTGACATAGTACCACTATCCTGATCAGTACCTGACCATGCTATATATATCAGGGTATTGTACCCATCACTATATGAAAAAAAAAAAAAACCCTAGCTACTGATTAACTTTGATCTGGGTTATTAACCCCAAGATTCTTTCCACGGTTCAAATTTGGGAAAATAACTCATCCACGTTGAAATGTTGTTTTCAATTTGAGAAGTTCCATGTCGTATGTTCTCGCTGGAACGGAGCCAGCAGTGGCGGACGCAGGAATGCCAATTTTGCTTAATTTACAGGGACCACTCTTCAGTAATATATATTACAAAAAAAATCTAAAAGTACACTAAAAATAGGAAGAAAATTGGGGGGAATGCAGGGGCCAAACACACCCCTTCGCCGCCCCCCTTGTCCGCCCCTAGGAGCAAGGATTCCGACTCGGGAATCAATATTCTTCTTCTCTCCATCTCATAAAGATAGTTTATTTTAAAACAACGTGCAATTTTTGGATAAAGATTGTAATTAGTTCTTCAATTTTGTGTCAAGAAATGTAAGAAATTATGCACGTTTTTTATTCGAAAATAGAAGTTTTTTTTTGTAGTAGTAGACTATCTTTACGGGGGGGAGGAAGTAATTAATTAGTATTAAAAAAAAATGTAAGTGTTTCAAGATTTGTTATTTCTAGAACCCGAAATGATACACATTTCCTATGTTAGTCATCCGTTAATATACTTAATACCCGAAATTTACACATTTTTATCGATTAATCACTCATCAATATGTTTAATATCGAAAATAATATGCACGTTTCGAAGAATAACACTGTTCGTGCAGTACAAAATTAGTGTTTTTTTAACCAGGGGTGGCACGTGCCACCTCGATCCCAATCCCCCCAGGTACCCTTCGTCACTGCGTTCTCGTCTCTGTATATAAGCGTGTGAAGAATTATGAAAAGGCTAAAGGGTTGTAGAGATTAATCTCAGGTTGCACAAGCACGCCCAAAACACTCAGCGTTACACTGAAAAATTAAGTTCAAGTCGATGTTACTAAGGTTTTAAATTATATATCAGTCATCGCTGTGAAATTGTTAAAATACCACTGCGATAGAAATTCAGCATGCTCATCAATTGATCACGGATTGTAATCCAATTTAGTGCTAGATTTTTAGCCAATTTAAACTGGCGATTCAACTGTTCTACAATTCATGTCAAATGAGTGTTAATGATACATCTGATATCGATACAACTTGAGCTTTAACATTTTTAAATACCACTCCGATGGAAATTCAGCATGTTCATCAATTGATCACCGATCCGATCGTAATCCAATTTAATGCTAGGTTTTTAGCCAATTTAAATTGACGATTCAACTGTTCTACAGTTCATGTCAAATGAGTGTTAACGATACTTTAGATATCGTACACTTCAGTGACGATATTGATGAATAAGTATATGTGTTGGGTGATTGAAAGCTCAAGCAACGAGCATTAAATTGGATTACACTCTGACTATACTTACTCGTCAACTAATCTTGGGGGACCACTAACCCACCTAATTTCATGACTAGTGGGGTCTCACTTGAAACCTTAGCAAATGGTCCATATGAACTTGCTCTGAAAGAGTTAATGAGTTAATAGCATCTGAAAGATTTCGAACCTGAAATCTTAAGAGGGAACAAACCCCTAAATTTTAGGCCTTGACTAGGCCAACCCCATCGGGCTAAGATATTTCAATGTTTTGCATAAGATACAAAATGATCCATTTCAAGCAAATAGTTTTGCCCTTGGCAGATCCTACTAGAGATACAATACCTTTCCTTGGTTTGTTTTTGCCTCATTTGATCGGGACGGCCGTGAAAAATGGTAGTATCATTTTTTCAGTTCAATACTTCAATCACCTACGATAATTATGATGGAATGATTTAATCCAATCGTGTGCTGCTCGGGACCGTAATTTCTAGAGTGGTGACTAGCTCATGCGGTGGAGTTCTTGAATGCCCACACTACATCCCGGGATCAAGCATCACTCCCCCTTTCCCCTCATGTAATAGATTATGAATGACGAATGACCAAAAAAAAACATAAAAAGAACTTTTTTTTTGTTATTTTGCTCAGTAATGAGGTGTTTGGGAGTCCTTTTTCTACTTCTCATTTTCACATTTTTGGATTTTGGATGTTTGGGAGACTTGGGCCAAAATGAGTTTTAAGAAAATGAGTTTTCCATTTTAGACTTTAGAGAGGAGAAGTGAAAAGGAGGTGTGGAGGAGCTTTTTGACTTTCTCACTTCCACTTTTCTCATATTCATTAACAAAATGACCCACAAAATGTATTTTGTACATATCTCACAAACACTACTGTTACAAAAATACATTCTGCACATCCCCACAAACACTCCTACCAAATTCAAAATACATTCTAAACAAAAGCCAAAAACTTGAAAATGAAAAATTGAAAATGAGGCTCACAAACACCCTCTAACTTTTTTATGTCCGTGTTCTAAAACAACTAGTCTTCTAGCCTAGTCAAAGTGTAAAAATAGGAATATTTAACAAATGGCAAGTGGTGACTAGCTCATGCGATAGAGCTCTTGGATGCCCCACATTGCATCCTGGAATCGAGTCTCATGCCCCCTCCATTTAATAGATTAGGAATAACGAATGACAAAAAAAAAAAACAAAATTTTTTTTGTCATTCCTAATCTATCATTACATGGGGAGGGGAAAATATGACTCGATCCCATGATACAATGTGGAGCATCGAAAAACTCTACTGGAGCTACTCACCACTTGCTAACAAATGGTTAGTGGAGTGGATAAATGATGTGGTATTTTTATTCGATTAAAATTGAAGGCTAGAGACCTAGACTACTTTCATAAAATTTACAACCTGCTAGTTACCACTTACGGCTTACCAGTGTTGGATGAACCCACAAGTTTCTTTTGGGTGGATGGTTGCAGTATTTCAATAATCTTTGCATATTTAAAAGTAATTTTCCTTATATGAAAAAACTCACTTTTTAAAAATCCCACTGAATATGTTGATGCATATTTTGTTTTTGGATTTCTTCTCGCATTTCATTATATATTTTTTAAAATGAAAATTGGATAGTGTTATTTAATTTCCGTAAGGTCCAATCCTTCATAATTGTTCGACATTCCTTTCTGTCTCATTGTTATTCATCCTTTATATTCTAAACATGCAATAGCTTTTTTCAAAATCTAGATTTCAATCTAAGTAAAGGGAAATTAAATATCTGTTGTAAACATCTAATAAATTATTCCTAGAGAATGGAATTCTTTGGTGAGCCGAGTTACAATGTTACAAATATTTCATTTTGTGGTCTTTAAAAAGAAAATAGTTCTTTTTTTTTTTTTGGGAAAAGGAAATAGGATTTTTTTTTTTTGTCATTCGTCATTCCTAATCTATTACATGGGGAGGAGAGAATGGAACTCGATCCTTAAATACAGTATAAGACATCCAAAAGCTCTACCGCATGAGCTAACCACCACTTGTGAAAAGAAAATAGTTCAATTACTAAAGGCTAGTCTACCTACTACAAAGGTCAGAAAGCCCATCCAAATGGAAGGCCCAACATGTTGATATCAATTGGGTTTGTAAGAAATCAAGACACACGGCACAGCATTGAGCCCAGAATTTAAATGAGCCCATATTTTGATGGAGCATAAAAAGAGAAACAATTGTATGGAGTCCATTCCACAGTAAGACCGTGAGCCTCCATCCCTATCCGCTACAAAAATTCAGTTGGACAGTGAGCCGATACACACAAAACCCCATCGCCAATGGCTTCTCTTCTCCCCCAAACCACAACTACACTATTCCACCTTCATCACCCATCTTCTCCGTTCAAGGTACTCTCTCTATCATCACTCAATTTCTCTATGCATACACACAGACTTACGCAATTTTTCTTGTTTCACACAGGGGAACCTGAGAAATCTCAAGACAAACACCTTCTCTTTGCCATTTCTGACAATTCCTCTGAAAGGCAAATTGGGTAATCGACAACTGGTGGTTCTGAGCCGAGTTGCTCCGCCTTCACTGTCTCTTACTACCGAGAGGCTTCGGCTGGACAATCTGGGGCCTCAACCGGGGTCGAGAAAGAATAGGAAGAGGAAGGGAAGGGGCCATGCTGCGGGGCAAGGAGGGAGTTGTGGGTTTGGAATGAGGGGCCAGAAATCGAGGTCCGGTCCTGGTGTTAGAGTCGGATTCGAAGGTGGACAGACTGCGCTTTACCGTCGAATTCCCAAGTTGCGAGGGATTGCTGGAGGTAAATTTGTCAATTTGATGGCGGTTGTTGTAATTGTTATAGTACTTGTTTGAAGGGGTTATAATGTAGTGGGATAAATTTGTAGAGAAATTGGCCACACCAACAAACACACGACGCAAAAAGGAACAATTATGATAGAAAGCGCAAGACACGGAGATTTTTACATGGTTCCATAACTGTCATAACTGTTTAGTTAGTTGAGTGCATTCACCACTCACACCAATTCCAGAAAATACCAAATGTAGTATGGTGAGTGCAAGTTACGTGGGATTCTTTTTAACCTAGGTTTTACTTCATCAATTATTGTATAACCCGTGTCTACGTTTCAAGGTCGCTGCCCCTAAGTTTGCCGAAGAGTCAGCAGAGCTCAAATTTTATCATAAACCCAACAAAATTGGGTTATGATTGTCGATGCAAAAAATCAAAATAAGGGTATCAACTGTGTGTGTTTGATTGATTCCCAATTGTTGGGTGGATGATAAGTTTGTTTGTCTCACCAATATTATGTGCGCATCACTTGTTTGCAGAAATTTCATTGAGTTCTAAACCAGGCATGCTGGTGTCGAAATTGAGAAGTAACATAATTCTTCACAACTAGTAGCAACTGTGAAACAAAGTACTGTGGAAAATAACTCATGGATGCATGCATGATTTATGTGGTCTTGCGGAGTCCTGCTTACATGTAGGGGAAGGGAACCTATTCTTCAATATGTGAGAATGAATTGCCTTGTACAAGACCGAAACTTGAGTTAAATTGCATAACCCAAACCTGTTGTACACCAACTCTCACTAGTCCAAATGAGGTTTATCATCCCTCTGATAACCCAAATGAACTCTTTTGAACACTTTGTGCTCCCTCTCTCAACACAGTAAGCCCCACTCGCACACAATGGAACAGATGCTCTACATGGGTCTTAACACTTCCAAGAGGAACTCCAGTCTCCACCACAGACCATCACATGCTTTAATAAAAACAAAAACAACACTAAACAATTGCAATTGAAGTCAGACAAATTCTAGGAAATATGTTCCACTCAGCAAAAAATAGGCCTCTCACAGAAATTCCCTTCATCTCTTCTCTAACAGCAAATACAAGCCCCAACTTCTCCTTCAACTTTAGAGATGACAGACGTGCTTGTTATTCTGGAATGACGATGGAAGACAATCTTTATGTTGTCATGTAACGGAATGAGAGGTTGTAAGTATGATATAAGCATGCTACTGCTTAAGCCCGTATCTAGGAATAAAGAGACTAATTTTCTGGAGTGACAACCATGTGTGTAATTTGTCTTGCCATTTCACAATCTCTGCACCTCACCATTTGCTATGATTGTCCAAATGTAAAAGTTGGTTTGATATTATCATACTCAGGCTGATATTCTGGTGGCAATAATGAAGGTTCTTCTTCAAATCTGACGTGCCGTATATCTGTTTGCATTTATGTTTTTCCTTTCCTGTTCTCTTCTGCCATTCATCGTCCAAAGGGTCTGTTCGGTCGAGGGTCCCCAATTTAATTGGTCTGGTAGCATTTGTCGTATCAGCTCTTCTGATTTGTTGCGAGGCTCTACCCGATTGTTCTTCTAGATGGCTGGTTCTCTTTATAAGATCGTGGTAATCATATGCACTTTGTGATCCTGTGGTTCTGAATCGATAGGAGCTAAAAGTCTGTTTTAGTATTTCTCATACGCAAGACTCTTGTGAAATGGTTCATGAATGAAGAGGCCTGATGTTGTCTGTGGGAAGAGATTCACATAGAGACTACTGCTATCTGGGAATCCATTTCTATGTTAGCTAGCAGGGGTTCTCCAACCATGCTAAGGAAAAAATTTCGTGTCTGGCAGAGAGATCCATGACAAAATTTCATCTGTCAGCTAGAACCAAAAATGTTGTTCTCTGATATACAGCCCACTCTACTTCTGATCACACACAGCTCTCTATGCTCTAGGTTATATATCTGATCATCACAAAGGGTCTGTTCGGTCGAGGGTCCCCAGTTTAATTGGTCTGGTAGCATTTGTCATATCAGCTCTTCTGATTTGTTGCGAGGCTCTACCCGATTGTTCTTCTAGATGGCTGGTTCTCTTTATAAGATCATGGTAATCATATGCACTTTGTGATCCTGTGGTTCTGAATCAATAGGAGCTAAAAGTCTGTTTTAGTGTTTCTCATACGCAAGACTCTTGTGAAATGGTTCATGAATGAAGAGGCCTGATGTTGTCTGAGGTTCTCCAAACATGCTAACGAAAGATCTGAATAAGTTTTTTGCAGAACAAGGTTACATGTCACAAGCACTATTGTTTCAGTCCTTGCCACTTTGGTTTGCAGAATCTATCATGTTTGCCATTCGTCCAATGTATAATGGTCTTGTGTTTTTTTCCTTTTATTTTTGGCACCTATTGGGAGTTTGTTGCTCCTAATTGTTAATAGACAGGTAAAGCATGTTTCCTCAACCAAAAAGTGGGTTGGTGATTTGAGACATTGGAACATGTACCCCAGAAGATCAAGTCAATTGATGAAATATAATGTTCATTTTTCCATGAACCTTGAGGTTTTAAGCCCATATTGTTGAAGGTCTATTTTAGGTGCTACTAGTTGTAGGCATTTCAACTTTAAATTGGAGGAATTGTTTTCACCTCCTGGGTGGTGATTTTTCCTATCTCTGCTGTAGACAGTTTAGGTATTACTACTGATTTTTCGGGTCCACTATTGCGAATCGGATATATTAGGGGCACACGCATTCCACACTTTGGCTAATTAAATATCACCTTCCTCCACTATCCGTCTATTGCACACGCATAGCTACTTTGGCAATCATCTAAAAGCAATAAAAAGAAAAAGCAATGGACAACCATTTTGGGACATCCGCATTTGAAAACCTCAGAAGTATGGCTTTAGATGGCGTGGAATTGTTATCTTGATCCATACAAAGGTTTTTGGGGATATGCGTAGGTTCCCTGGTTCCAATTCCGTAAAAATGAAACTGGAGGTGAAAAAATGTGAGAGATCGGAACAAAATCGTAAGCACAAACACTGAGAAGATGTATAGATGAGCGGGTCCAAGACATTGCACTCGATTCATAAATATGTACGTTATTTTTATTGTTCAGTTAACAATGTTGTTCTTGCCACAAATCTCTACGTATACGTAACGTCTATGATTTTGGAGTTCAATTTCCTTGTGCTGTACCTTTCTCAAATAGATTTCCAAAGATATTTGGAGAATCACAGCGTGGCTCAGCTCTAGAGCATATTATGCGTCCTGTGTTATATGCGTATTAACAAATTTGAATTCTCTTTTATGCTGCCACAAGGAATGCGTGCTGGTTTACCAAAGTATGTCCCAGTGAACTTGAAAGACATAGAAGCTGCAGGATTTCAAGAAGGTGAAGAGGTATCATTGGAGTCATTGAAGACAAAGGGTTTAATAAACCCATCCGGAAGAGAAAGGAAACTCCCTTTAAAGGTAATATGGAACGGTGGAGTTATGTTTTTTGCTAAGTTATAAAGTTCACTGAAAATGCATCAAGGGCATACCACCCATGTGCAATCGAGAGAGAGAGCGCTACAATGACTTAGGGTTGCACTTTCTCGACACCAAACTAAACAGAGTAGAACGGAAAGTACTCTTAATCTTGAACAATGGCCTCTCATCCTTGTTGAGATATCTTCCTCTATCTCCAAATTAATCACATCAAGTGCAGCGGGATCAAAATCCATTGCTTCTGTCTTCTTCTACCCGCTCTAGCCCCATGCCATTCTTGAATAAGCTTCTCTACCGCCTGAAGAAACCCCATTACTTGCCCCTTCAAACAAGAACCACATTCCAAAGATCCTTAGCGACCGGACAATGAATAAACAAATGCTCCGCGGAGTCTCCATCTCTCAGGCACATGCAACAACGATTCACTATAACCAACATCCGTTGTGTTAGATTATCTATCGTGAGAATGTTGTCCTCGGCCACGTGCACCACACAACATAAAGGAACTTTGGTTGGAGCACGAGTACACATAATGGGGAATGAACTAACTTGTCACATTGTTCATACTTTTGTCTATTGCTGGAGGACCATAAATAAAATACTAACTTTTTGTGCAGTGCTGTCACTAGGTGACTAGCACATCTTTATCAGCCACAAACAGTAGTTCAAAAGCATTAATCTCGGAAAACGTTATCCAGAATAGCATCATATCTGTCATATTAGTTTATGTTTTGAATATCCTCAAGACCTGTCAAAACGGTATAGCCCAGTGAAATTTTCTGATTTTTCCATTTTGTGCATCTTTTGGTCAGAGGTACGCCTAATCCTTGCTAGTGGACATGTCACCTTTGGAATAGTCTCTATGCCCATTCAAACCAACTATTTTTTTTTATTTTTTATCGGCCCCCATTCAAACCAAACTATTACACCAGCAATTCTATTAAATTTTGAAAATCCATTGTGTACTACTTGGCTGCTACAGCAGAAGTCAACTTTCTATTGGTCTCCAGCATTGTTGAAAATGGGATAGAAGCATCGCGGATTTGTGGCACTTTTATGGAAACGAGTGCTCAGAACTTTTGCCCGGATTGTTTAGGAATGACTGCATTGTTGGATTCAGATTTGAAACTATATTTTAGTATGCGCGTGGAAATCAGAATTTTCTAATCGTCTCCTTGGACTCTGAAACCATCTAGATGTTCAAACCATCTCCATTTTCCAGGTCTTGTTTATCATTTTCTTAACTCCTGTCATTTTCAGCTTGCGAAGAGAACGGCCTCACCTTGATGATTCTTGGTTCATTGTCCGCTGATTAGTTTTTAGTGTTTACCCCTATGTAAATACTAGGTCCCAAAATGTACAGCAAATGAAGAAAGTAGAGGGAGCGTGGCCTGCTCGCCTGTTAAAATCAAAGACAATCTAGCTGTTTGCTTATAAATCTCTCCTGTTACAGATTCTTGGTGACGGAGAACTAAGCGTGAAGCTGAACTTCAAGGCCCGTGCCTTTTCAGCATCAGCAAAGGAGAAACTTGAGGCCTCTGGTTGTTCCTTGACCGTACTACCTGGACGAAAGAAGTGGGTAAAACCATCAGTTGCTAAAAACCGTGCTCGTGCTGACGAATACTTTGCCAAGAAAAGAGCTGCAGCTGCAGCTGAATCAGCTGGCTAATCCTCTGCTTGAGCTACATGAATCATATAACAATTTAGTGTGGTGTTGTATTGGAATGAGCATTTCAGAGTTCTCTGATTTCCAGTAGGTAAGCTACTCATCTTCCCTTAAATCCAAATTGATTATTTTGTTGATTCCTTTAACCTTTTGAAGTGGTCAAGGGGTTGATAATGCAATCTACAAAGTCTCTGATAGGATAAAAGTGATACGATTATCTGTTTATTATCGAACACATGCTATTCACTTATCCTACTTGATCGTTAATACACTAAATGAGATCCCATGCACGTTCATTTTTACTCGTAACCTCAAACGATTGATTTCTTCGAAGTTGGTAGTGCGTCATTGTTAAAGAGGATGTGGCAGGGTGGATTGGTAATCAAAATAGTTTCGAAAGTGATTTAAATTTAGCTGGAGTGATGACGAGTGTTATTCATTTTCTGTCTTGTAGCGCGGGTTTATTTTCTTTTTCCTTTTTGTTTCATAAGAGTTTGTTTATGCTCCGTTTGGCAAAGAACAAAGTGAATCATGTCACTTTCAAATGTGTTACTTGGGCGCAATTTGGTTGGATTGTGCTAAGCTTGTCTTTTTTTAGGCAAAGTTTGTTGGAACATTATGGTCATACCCACCAACGCATTTTCTTTCTTCAGAAATGTGTACGAATATTTAGGCTTATTTTGGTTTGGGGGATGTCAACTGTCACTCCACCCTCCAAACATTTTGATGACAGATTAGGCTAACCTAATTGCCTTTTTTTGTTTTTTTTTTTTTTTTTTTTTTTATCTAACCTAATTGTACTAATGCTGGCCTATGGTATTATGGGCTATGCCTATGCCAAAACTTTTCATTCCATTCTTTCTTGACATTCTGAATTCTACCTCAACATTGGATTCTCTCAAATCTCAGTCCGGAGTAAAGGTCACAGTCACACATCCCACCAACAAAAAGCCTTTACATGGTTGAATCCTTAAATATAGGTATTGCACATTCGTAGATTTAGTAGAACATTTGTTCATTTAGGATGAATTTTCACTACAAATATTGTTTTCACACCGATGTCAAAAGTTGGTGTTGTTTTCGCTAAATGGTATTTCTGTGATGTATCTTAAGAGAATGACCTATGCAAAAATACCAAAAATACCGTCGAAGATACTATAGTGGAAACTCAATCGTATCATATGCTCTTTGGGCCGCAATATAGTGAGTCCTTTTCAATTCCCATGATGCACTTAGCAATCAGGATGAGTTTCACTATAAAAAAAAACGCGTCTATTATCCACTGTAGTTAAAAGGGGTGGCAGATCTACATATAAATTAGTAAAAACATTTTACTGACACCGGTCGATTTTCTTCTGATCCAACATTAATGTGAAAAGAACTTGAATATACTTTCTCACTTTGAGAATGGTGGATTCCATGTTTAAGCACTTATATAAACTAACTATCACCCACATAACCCAACATCTCCGTATATAGCCTTTGATTCAACATCACCGACTCACAATGTCAAAGTTAAATGAATAAACAGTTACTCCTACATAATCCACTTGTTGATGGAGTAAATCATTTTATCATATAGCAACAAAACAAGTGTAGGCCATAATAGGTGTAACGTCCAATCAACGTTCATAGCCTAGAATATTAATGGGTCTACAAGGCACTAAAAAAACATAGCTCTCAGCCTGTGGTTCATTAACCATTAGCATGTTTTGTCTACAATGTTACCCAAGGTGCCTTATGTCCACATCATGTGTGAATTAAATAATAACAATACCCAAAATAATAGTATACAAGAATGCAAAATAAAATAGTATCAGATAATTTATTAAAATAAAAAATAATTGGTGTTTGGGGCGTAATTCTAACAGAATATGCTTCTCTTTACAAATTCATCAACATTTTTTTATTTTACCTCACCTGTGGCCAGACCGGATATGATTCAACTTGATTTTTTATATCCATCTTATCTTTTTCTAATATTAACCTAATCATAAAGAAGCAACTAAGTAGTGATATATAGCAGTGATGACATATGATGACTCGTAGAATTTCTCAAGCTATTATATATATTCCTCCTAAAATATAGGACTTGTTCTAAATTTGGCTTTTTGATTTTTTAAGGGCAAATCATTCTACTCATATATATCAACTAAAAAAAATCTTAAAAGTCAAAAAGCCAAATTAGTGAAACACCCCCTAAGTTTTTCTACGAGTATTGTACATCATCAAGTTCTGTTAAGAATATAAATGATAAAGCTGGTCATTTCTCTAACAGCTTAAATTTTTAATGTTAACAATCTAATATTGTATCAGAGCAGGTAATAGATTCTACGTTTGAGCCTCACCACCTAACTAATGATTATAATTTACAAGTGTTTAGCTTGCTTATGGAGGAGAGCTTGGTTACAGGTGAGATGGCGTGTTGAGAATATAAATAATAAAGTTGGCTATCTCTTTAACAGCTTAAGCTTTTAGATGAGTCGGTAGTTAACAATCTAATTAGTTTAAGCTTTTAAATGAGTTGGTGGTTAACAATCTAATAAGTTATAACCGATCTTACAAGACGTATGCTTTACTATACACTACGTATTTGAATATTTCAGATTGATATATCATGAATATTTTCTATGTATGTGTATTATTTTTGTATTGGTATTTTTGGATTATCATTTTCTGGTTATTTACAAATGATTTTCACATACAGTCCTGATCAAGGTTCTGAATACCGTATCGGCTCGAGTACCGATTTTCCTATTGGTACAGTATGGTACCGGTACCGGTCGATACCGGATACCGCATCAGATTTTCCGCAACTTTATCCATATATGTATAGGGGAGGGTTCAAGAGACACAAAATTTGCCACAAAATATGACATTTTCAATCCCATTTTCTTCAAATCAAGGTACCCCTTAAACCCACGTAATCTATGTATATTCCATACTTGTTGTCTTTGATGTTTGGTAGTGATAGAAGTTGAACCCATGCATCACAAAGTTTTTTTTATAATCTGTTCGTTCAGAAATCATGGTTTTTGGGTCACATCGAGACCAAATTAGAAAAAGTGCATAACTACAATCTTGTAGATCTTGAAATTCTCTTAAATTTTGATATATAACTTGGCTAGATCGGAGTTCGGAGTAAAACGTTATGACTGAAATACGGTGGCAGCTCTGTTCCGCCCTTGTTTTTTACAAAACCGGCCAGTAAGGCTGATATTTGCCGGTATGGCCAGTACCCGACCAGTATGGCCTGGTATTGGACACGGTACAGTATTGGGGTTCATTGGTACCGTTTTTATATAAAACCGATACATATCGGCCAGTACCGATCGATACGGTACGGCATTCATAACCTTGATCCTGCTTTAGTATTTATGTAGATATACAATATTGACCCTTCTGTATGAAAAAATGACCTAAAAATTAAGAATAATGTTGTACAGGTACAGAATGTAGGAATTAATAAAAAGGATATGGAATATAGTAAAGTGTACGTAAAAATCACCACTATGAGATCTCCCATGCCACTCACAAATTGCAACACGTTCCGGCATTCTCTCAAAATTGGACAGCTGAATAGAGAAATACGTAGCAGCATTCAATTGGCCCAGTGATTTATGAAAAAGGTGGGCCAAGGCAGGGGAGTTGTGAGGCAGCTAAAAAATTGGGAATTTGAAAGGTTGTTTCAATTTCTGACTTAAGTAAATTTTTAAATCAATGTATTGAGAAAAAATGATATATCTTGTAAACCGCATCCAGTAATTCAGTTTTGAATTTAAGTTAATAATTGAAACAAGGCTTGGTCATCATATTAAAAATCCTATGTTCGCCACTGCTCGTAAGGTCAGGTAAGATTGGGCATCGGGTCCATGGAAATGGAAAGTTGAGATGAGAATGCAAGGAATGGCTGGTGGGAATGTTAACACCATGCATAAATATTCCTGATGTTAGTTGCAATCTTTTTCAACTTTTGAAAGCAAAAACATAACAAATTAAGAACCATGTTCCTTGGGGACAACCAGTATTGATGACTTGCAGAGATCTCTCATATCCCATGGTCCCACAAATGTTCCCACAGTATCACATTTTCAAGATCCGCAAGGAAACAAGACTTGTCATGCATACGATACCCTACTGATTTTGATTTTGATTTTGCTTAAAAAGATTAAAGTTTTGATTGTCGCCGTAAGAGTCGATAGCAAGAGAGTTTCAAACCTCCGATTTTATTTATGGGAGGGAGTTGCAAACCCTTAAAATATCAAGTAATTGACCACCGGATCAACCCCTAAGAAACGTCATTCTAATCTACGCCTAACACTGCTGCATTTTTCAAAACCTTTTTATAATTGCTCCAATTTGAAGGCATAATATATACAATTTTAAGCATATAGTAAGCCGCTCCATAAAAGAATTTTTTTTGGGTTTTTCGACTCATTTGACTTTGTACGCTTTCAATGATAGTAATCATTACTTACATATATATAAAAAAAAAGACTCAAAAAGCAAAAAACCGATATGGCGCCTATTAATAGTAACTTGACTCACAAAAGGCATCTCTCGTAATCGTACGTACAAAAGGTATATTCATTGATTTGTTGATGAAGGGCACTGCACATGCGAGAGGTTCGTTGTACTTTATAGGTAAAGATGAAGATATGTATTGGAGTTTACAAAGGAACTCAGCATAAGCCATGACCATGAGTTCTGAATCGCAATTCGCATCTTACACTTTATAATAGTGGAATAGTGTCGTAGCAAGGCACTATAGAAATAGTAAAAAATTAGGTCACGGCTAACATCCGACAACATCCTACCGACTCATGACTTGAAGGTTGTTGGCGATGCAGTAGGGGCTTGCATGTTATAATTGATGAAAAATCATATATTGCTAGCAATCGAACAATCAAGCAATACGTAGGAAATAAATAAATACGATGAACACACGATATACGTGGAAAACCCCAAATAGGATAAAAACCACGGGAAGGAATCAAAACACTAAAAATACCATTGTGCGATTACAATCGACCTATACTTACAATTGAAACTCCTCTCAATTGACCCAAGAACAGATTGCCGAATCCACGTTCATCGCACCAAGTGTTTGATTGCCGCAAGCCTTGAATCCTCAAGCCTTCCAAGATACTTCCAGAAATCCACCGGAAGAACCAACGAATGGTTGATTAAAAAGTTGAATAAATTTCTTGGAGTATTTGATTATATTGCCCAATCCTTCATGAAGACTCCAAGACCCAAAAAACCTCCAAAAAGAACTACTCTCTCTCTGTTTTAATGTCAAAAGTCGGCTGCAAAAGAGTGTCTCCCTCAAACCCTAGCTGCTGCCTTTTATAAGGATATATGCCGCATGCTCGAGCACATGTAGGTTGCTCGAGCACTTCACCAAAACTTTGCCAACAGCCCCTTTGCTGGATGCGAGGTAAATATGGGCTTGAGCACTTTGCTTGGACCGGAGAAATCTTGCTTGAAAAAAACTTCATAACCCGGAATAGCATCGAACCATAGAAACTCCATTACAAATACAACTTGATTCCTTCCACAATCCTAAACAGACGCATCTAAAAATAATGTTAATAAAAAGTACAACTCGATAATAGGGATACATGAAAATGTGTGTTTTGTCGTGAGATTTGCCAACAAGGACAAACTGTGGCCTACGGTCCTAACAATTGATACATCATGGGAAACAAATAGGAGTTTCCCGAGTTGTAGAGTACTATTTTGTTCACCCACTATAACTTTTTTGTAAAATTCTCTACTGATTTTTACTTAGATGATTAAAAAATGTACATTTTATGGGGTTTGTTTTTGTAACAATTCAACCAAGTTATTCTTATTTTGATAAGAGGCCGTTTGGTAGCCTTGATTATCTGTTCTCCATTATCCATTTTACATTATACTCCCTCCGTCCCTTTCATAGTGTGTACATTTTCATTTTGGGTTGTCCCTTAATAACTGTGTGTTTTGAAAAGTTAGTTGTTACATTTCCTATTTTGCCCTTAAAAGTAGATTCATTTTTAAAAAGTTAGTGGGTATTATTATATAAGGGTAAGTAAAGGAAAGTAGATATAAAAGTTGTAAAAGTTGATGTGAGAGAAAAATAATTGGAATTCCCAGGTAACACATTTAAAAAGGGACAAAGGGAGTAGTTGTTTGGCAAACTATTTGTAGCATGTATTTTTCCAAAATACATTCTTATATACCACATAATAGAGGCACAATTTGATAATCAGTCCTAGAGATACTTTTGCATTCTCATTTTACATTTTGGGTTTTCCCTACCGATAAAAAGAATATACATTACCCATGACTTTATTAGGTATTTAATGCGCTCAATTTATATCCAACCCTAGCCATTGATGATAGGTTTTTTACAACTTGTCAAAATTATATTTGTTTTGTTTCGGGACCATGTAAGAATTTTATTTCCATCATGATTTTATTTATGTCCATTACAAATTAATATTACTTGTACAAAATATAGACTTCCTAGGTAGGAAAAAAATAGAGACTTTCAAATAAGGACTCAATTTTGTGGAGTGGAATTACAAAATAATATTTAATTAATATTATATAAAAATAATTATAAATCTGAAAGGGTTATTCATAAAATTATTATGATACCGTAAAAAATAGCAAGGGCAACATGGTAAAAAATTAATTCATAACCTATTTTCATCATTATACTCCAAAACACTACTCTATTTCAAAATTTATTCTACACGGATCTTCCAAACAACTCTACAGATTCACAATCTATTCTGACCATCATTCAAAAATTTGCAATTCACAATCAAAATGCAAAATACAATCCATAATTAGGCTCTCTAAGACTCTAACGAGCTCTAAGTATTTGAAAGAATAACATGCGTCTTGCTTTAATTTTTTGGTCCAAAATTAGACGAAACATTAGATACTTTGATTATGCACTAGTGGATATCTAATTGATACGGAGGAGTATTTTTCTTCAAATAAAAAATTACTCGTAATTTAGATGATTGTTTAGAGAAATGATGAAAAGGTAAAGACGTTATTAAATGCTTAGAAATGGCTACAATACACACCCATTAAAGGGGTGTACCATATGCACCTATTGTATGGTCAAGATTGTGACACCTCATTGGCAATCGTAACATTTTTTAGTGTTTCGTAACTTTTCAGAAATATGATTCGTAACATTTTCTATGATTCGTAACATTTTGGTGTGTTTCGTAACTTTTATAAAAGAAAATCGTAACTTTTATAGGGGGTGTGTATGTACACACCCAAATAAGGGGTGTGTATTGTAGCATTTTCCTAAATTTGCTTTGACTGTTTATGTTCACCCCAGATTTCAATCATTGCACAAATAGCTTGTGCCATCTAGTTCGCAAAATTATATTTAACAAAATAAATTTTACTATAACTTTAGTAAAACTAAAACTACCAATTAAAAAAAAAACCATAATTAAAACTTAATAAAAAAACAAAAGCAGTGGGGACGTGCCCCCGTGGGCCTTGAGCGGCTTCGCCACTGCATATATGAAGTTGGCTGCAATTATTAATCTGGTGGGGGCTTGCAAGATTTCCACAAGTTATTATTGAAGTTCTCTTTTTACCGGTTGCCTTGTATCATGTTTGTTACAAAGGACTGGTCATGAAATTGCCATTGCTCATCTTATTTTACCCCTTGACTTCCAAAGTTCAGGTTTGGAGTTCGAGTCTATAGAAAAACTTCGAACTCCTTATCTCCGTTAACCTATTAACTCTCCTTTACCCATCACTGATGTATATAGTCTGGCACCCAAAAAAAAACAAAGAAATTGGTGTTTCTAATTCAATTAGATTAGGTTCCCTTTTGTTCTACCCAATTGAACATGGTATGGATACAGTCAAAATGTCGAGTCTTTCATTCTCTTTAGTATGGATACAGTCAAAATTTGTTCATCACCAAATCCTTCATCAAATATTCAACGGCTCTATTGTGGTGGTAGGCGGCGGTGTCGGCTGGTGGTGGTCAGTCGGAACTCGTGGTGGTACTGGTGGTGGTTGGTCTGCACTCGGTTGGAACTTGCAGTGGTGGTCGGTCGGAACTCGTGGTGGTGGTCGGAACTCGTGGCGTTGGTTTTTGCTAGTGTTGGTATTTGCTGGTGTTGATGGGATGAGTGAGGAGGGAGGGAGGGAGAGGGAGAGAGATGACAATGGTGGAGATGAATTGCAGAGCCATAGAGGGCGGTGGTAGGTGGTGGTGGCCTAGTGTAGGGAGGAGAGGGAGGAATAAGGGTTTTTTGATTTTTTTTTTTTTTTAAAACAGATTTGAGTAAAAAATGGGTTCCCCATTGGATTGAGTCATATCAAATGAAGCTTTTACCCAAATTTTTACTCAAATTTTTTACTCAAATTTGAGTAAAAATTTGGGTAAGGAGTGGAAATGCTCTTAATGCCATTTCCTTTGGTGATGGTAGGGCTGCAAATAAACCAAGTTGCTCGCAAGCAGCTTGTGGCTCGACTCGTTAAGGTTCGGCTAGACGTAATTGAGCCAAGCTCGAGTTTTAGACTCTTTTAATAACCGAACTCGGCTCGGCTCGGCTCGATTAGGGGTTAGAGTGAGAGACGCGGGCCATGTGTTTATTCAATTCGCGAAATAGCAAACCCCCAACATAGACCTTGCTCTTCTTTCACAGTTCACTCCGCGTGATTAACGCTCACGTGCCGGCCAGCTTGCCTGAATTTCATTTGGTCTTCTCGTGAGCTCCTCTTCTGATTGGTTAACCAAAAGGAAGACCAATTAAACTAGGCACGTGATAATCATAATTTGAAATATTGATGTCAAGGTCGTTATAATTGACATTTTTATTATTATATACTATTACTCTATGGGTTGTATCTTTGAATTTTGCGATATCACCAATATTTTTCTATATATAATAGTACTATGTAATTTTCATATTTTTCTGATCATAGTTGTAGTTCAGCATATTCCCAAGGCAAGTGAAGTGCATAATAGTCCGTTCAAGTAAAGGATACTTTCATGTGACAATCCCTCACTAACCAAAACTAACTGCTAAGAATTCTTGCCCTTCGAGAGGTGAGGTCTGAGCCGTTGATGCGCGAAATGGACGGTCGGTAGGGTCGGCACTCCCCGTCGACCCCAAGGGATGGCAGAGCCCCCAATTCCTCAGTCGACCTTTTTAAAATGGGGACGGTTCCGCTAACACAACGAATAACATAACATTTGACACAACGATAATCGGAGCCGTTCAAATTATTTAAAACATGTTTGTAAGAGTTCTTGTAAAAAAATCGACTCAATTGGATATCGGTAAAGGCTTGATAGGTTCATTCAACTGATTCCTGTCAGATTTTCAGGATAAAATTGAATGAACCGATCAAGCCCTTGCTGATATCCAAATGAGTTAATTTTTAACTAGAACGCTTAAAAACATGTTTTAAATAATTGAATGACTCTTTGGTTGGGGCTCACTCAATTTTTTTTGTCAAACATTGTGTTATTCTTTGTGTTAGCGGAATAGCCCTGTTAAAATATATATAAACGGTACTAATTAACGGTTGGATACTTAAATGTTAGTCCTCTGGCTTATTATAAGTTATGTTTTGATCCCTTTCACTTTTTTGAGTTATATTTTCATCCTCAACTTGACCTTTTTGCACTATGTTTCCTTTTTTTTTTTTTGGACACTATATAGGCAAATATTTTTTAGACCGAATTCTAAACTATGAGGTTTGGGTAACATTCTTAATTTCAAGTATACTTCCATTATCGATTTCAAAAATATTTTGGAAATCCTCCCCCACTCCCTTTCCATTACCTGTTTCCATTATCAGTCACTCTCCCCCCGTCGACCTCCCTCGCCACCCATTCAATCAATCCATCATCGTCGTATTTTGAAATCTCTTGAATTTTTTGCCCTGAGTCACTACGTTCTGCCCAATTCTCTGTCGATTTCGGCCCACCATAATGCCCGAAAATTCTAGGAAAATTTGTAATAGCTACATGTAATCACCAATTGCAAATTTTAGAATTATCTTCTTCTTTCTTTAGTTATCCTCTATAACTAACATCTCCAAGAGGCTAAGGGATTGGCTTGATACTCAAGGGATTGCTCACTTCTAAAGTCTCAGCCAGGCCAGGTTGGAAGGCTACATGCTATTAATATATAAGTCTAATTATACAGTGCTACACGCTATTAATTTTTAATCTTGTATGCAGGATCGTTGAGAAGAGATATGTCAGTTGGCTATGAGGAGAAAAGAAAAGAAAAGATTGTTGTCTCTCACCATGTCATCCAAATACCAGTGAAAAATCATAGTCTCTCACCCATTCCGGCGACTAAACTCACTCCAGCGACCAAATCGAAGCTTCAAAACTCAGTTTTGATCACAGATCGAGCTTCACCTTGACGAGATGAAGACAACCGTGCAAGTTCAACGACGATCCGACGAGGGGTGGACCGCTCAAGCTGCCGGAAGTCGACGACTATCCGTTTCTCACAGAATTGAGCCACTTTTGGCGAGAAAGGAAACTGGACGTTGAGGGGATTCTGGTCTCTCACCCTCTCTTGCCTCTTGTTGCATCCAAACGTGCAAGAGATTGAGTTTTCTCCTCGTTGCCTTTCTTCTCTCTCAAACTCTCGCAATCCAAAAGAGTTGTTAATGTTATAGTTAGACGTTTATATATCTACCCATGCATAGCACCGGTTTTACGTTAGTAAATATTAGCATCAAACCCGTGCTATGCACAGGACAAATCCAAGTACACATACTTAATCAAAATTCAAACATGTAGACACTTTGAGAGGTTTTCATCAAATTCAAGATGAGAAAAAAAATTTACATAAAACAACATGCTCACAACCAATATATGTAGTACAAAGACAGTCAGCAGAGTTTTTCAAATAAAGCATCACCCACCAAGATCAACATCCCTATCCAGTCCATACTCAACAAAACCATGGTGAGAATCTAGTATAGATTCTCCAACTTCAGGAAAGAAAACTCTAGACATAGGGCGTACAAAGTCTTCCATCAACTTGCAAGCATGGTTTCGAGGCCAAAGTCATCAAGAACGGCACCATGCTTTCTTTCTTTTTTTTACTTACCCAAAAAAAAAAATGTGATAGCTTTCATGTTGATGAGTCATTTTTCATAGGATGATAGGGTACTTCTATAGATACTTGATCAATAGCTACTTGATCAAGTATCTATTAAATTAGGAAAATTATTGTACGCTCCTTCCCTTGAACTTGAGCATGCACGCCGATCGCTTCGACAATATTATCAATACTTAAAAAAAATACCACATGACAAAGAGGAGTAGATTAAATTTAAGTATAGGGTTGTGGATATTGTACCTTCACGAATAAGCTTTTTGTTACATTGGACCCCTAATCTGACCCAACGTGCTTGTTTGGACGTTTCAGTATCCGTGTGAGATATAGATAATGGCCGCTTTCGGTTGCGTCGGGAAATATTAGGATTAATATTCTCATTATTCATCCTGTCAATGGGACACAAAAAAAATGTCTATAAAAACATCGCCACCAATGACACTTACCCTCATAAAAAAGTGAAGAAGAATATATAGAATCAGAAGCAGTGCCGTTGGCATCAACGTTAAAACCAACCAACCTGAAATTCTTAGAAGCAGTGACGTCGGCGCCGGCGATAGAATGGTACGTGCAAACTAAGTAATAGATGTAGAAGACTAATTAAAAACTCACTAACATAGATAAATGCATGGTAAGATACGTAATTTTACTTTCCATTTCTAATATAAATAGATGCATGGTAAAATCTAAACAAAACTTTCTCATTTTTTTTTTTTTTTTAAATTTGGCATGTGATAGTGTATCATTTAAGATCATTCCATTCTGGGTTATTTGACCTGTAGATCCCTGCGTGATTAAGGAAATTCAAATTCTGTTAAAAAAAGAGAGAGAAGATTAGGAAATATAAATTGCTTTTAGTTTGACTACATGTGATATCTTACCTTACATATCCGTATTAAAAAATTAGTATATTAAACATATTCTTTCAAGTTTAGCAATTAACCGTACAGGGCCGGCGAATAAGTTTTGGAGGCTAGAAGCGTACCCCTTAAACGAGGCATCCCTATATGTTTCACACAAAATTTGGTCGACAAAGAGTTCCATACAAAAAACACCATCATAAAACTTCACCATTACAAAAGTATACATACGATTATCCCAAAAAAATGGAACCATCACAATATCTCAAAATTTATCACTTGAAAATTATTCGTCCCGCACTTTTTGCCGTAAATGTACTAATTAAGTCTCCATACTCAAGTTTCTTCACCAAATCCTTCTCGATAGACAATATAGCCAATCCATTTAATCTTTCTCGAGGAGGCTTAGAGTAAAAATATTTGGACCTAATATATAGAAGTAGATACATATAGGAGTACTGAAAATTTAGAGGCCCTCAATTTTAAGACTTTTTGGAGGCCGGAAGCCCGTGCTTCCCCTGCCTCCCCTATTAGCCGGCCTTGTAACCGTAGATTACGAATATGCGTGGTCACATAAATGGGAAGTTTTGTTTAGATTTTATAGAGTGATCTCAGCCTTCTCGAATTTGTTGTAATCTATATAACATGTACCCAAATCATGGAGGAGTTGTCCCTTTGGAGAGGATTAGAGCACCCATAGCCAACTGATCATCTTATAAAGTAGCTATTTAAAATCTTTAAATATTAAAATCATGCCAATTTCATATTCAGATCCTCTCCAAAACATTAGCAGATATTAAATTTTAAGCTTCATTATCAATGATATGGTATTAGTAAATTCTTAACATTTTGGGGATTGCAAACTATATTCACCTTTCGAAAACTTCTTGAGCATATACATGTAACTGAGCTACTTTACTTATCGGATGCATGTGCCCTTCAAATTAAAATAAGATTGAAAATGAAAAAGTTATAAATAAATTATTTCAACGGCAAAGATCGGTAATGCAAAAAATTGTGATAAACCAAAATATTAGTAGATATTGAATTTTAAGCATCATTAAATAAAATCAAAGATGTAATTTTTATTTAGCCTATTAGTATTAGCAAATTCTTACCATTTCGGGGATCCCTAACCATATTCATCTCTTCGACAATTTCTTGAGCATCTCCATGTAACTGAACTACTTTAGTTATCGGGATGCATGTGCCCTTCAAATTAAAATAAGATTGAAAACGAAAAAGTTATAAATGAATTGTTTCATCGGCCAAGATCACAGTACTTTCTCGGATTCCCCTTCAAGATGAAAATTTAATGCCAAATCATGAAATTATGTGTAAATTCTTACCATCAGGGGATCAATAATCAGATTCACCTCTTGGACAACTTCTTGAGCCTCCCCATGTAATTGAGTTATTTCGATGCATGTTCCCTTCAGCTTAAAATAAGACCGGTAATGCAAAAAAAAAAAAAAAGACACATGACAAAGAAGAGTAGATTATCAGTATTAAAAAAAAATACCACATGACAAAGAAGAGTAGATTAAATTAATTATAGGGTTTTGGATATTAGTACCCTCACGAATAGGCTTTTTGTTGTGTAGGACCCCTAATTTAACATGGCGTGCTTGTTTGGACGTTTCAGTATCTGTGTGACCTATAGATAATGGCCGCTTTCGATTGCGTTTGGGCAACATTAGGATTAATATTCTCCTTATTCATCCTATAAATGGGACACAAAAAATGTGTATAAAAACACATCGCCAACGAAGACACTTACCCGGAAAAAAAAAAAAAAGCGAAGAAGCACAGTATCAGAAGCAGCGACGTCGGCGTGAAAACCAACTAACCTTAAATTCTTGGAAGCAGCGGCGTTGGTGGTAGAATGGTCAAGGAGAGAGCGAGAGAGAGAGAATCAAATTCATGCACTTTAGAGATGTAGAAGATACGTAGAAGACTAATTAAGGTTAGTTGTAGAAGACTGATTAAGGAAACTATGCATAGTAAGATGTAGAAGGCTAATTTAAACTCAATAAGGAAAAATATGCATAAGAAGATACGTATATGTATAAACATAACCTCCCATAAAAATATGCACTTTAAACGATTATGGTATATATACTACTCCAAGGTATAGACTGATATGTATATACATACCATATGTATAGGTTTAATACCGTACCAATTACTATATATACATGATGATATTTCTCTTTTCTTTCAATTTGGTATCAATCATACCTTTAGTTTTGTATCGGTACAGGATGACATTTTCTAAATAATACAAAAGACATTTCTTTCTTTCTTTTTAATTTGGCATGTGATAGTGTATCAATTAAAAATTTTACTTCCATACCAAATAAAATTAGTTCAAGATCATTCCATTTTGATAGATATTTATTAGAAATTAGAAAAAAAAAATGAAACTAAAATTCTGGATGGATATTTGTCGCACTCACGGCTCTCCTTCCGAAAACCCATTTTGCAATAATAATATAGATATATAGAAGTGACAAATTTATCTTGGAAATCACAGTAGTTGACACGTGTAGGATAACTTCCAACTGATAGCAAAGTCCGAAACGTTAATGCCATTTCCTTCGGTGATGGGTTTGGAGGGAGACACGTGGGCAGTGTCTATTCCATTCCCGAAATAGCATGGGCCTTGTGTGTGAGTTTTTTTCAAAAAGTTCACTCCACGTTGGCATGGGTTACTAGTAGTATTAAAGATCTTGGGTTCAAAGTTCAAACATTGGCATTGACATTTGCAACTTGGAAAAAGATTTTCTAACTCTATTTTAATTTTAATATGGGATTAGCATAAGACCCGTGCTGATGCAAGGGACGATTCTAAGTACACATTGTCAATAAAAATAATATCAAAAAAAATTATACTACTTGTTAAATTTTCGATATTCATATAGCATTCACTACATCTTCTGCAAATAAAAAAATCTAAAATTCAAAATAGTATCCCTGAAACTTAACCTAACAAATAAGACCATGACCATGAAGACCCAAATATTCCTCTGTCATTCCTTGACAGAATGAAGATCAGGAAAACACATAATGTCTAATTACATTAAAAAAAAAACTCAAGTGAATTTGACTAAACCACCGCCATTTTGTCACTGTCTATATTTTCAATTATATTGATACAACACGCAAATAATATGCACATCTTATTTCAAATTTAGATAGGGAGTTTGAATTACCAGGGATGTTTTTGGAATCTCTAATAAGTAATGACTTGGGTTTTTGCTACCAAGTATAACCCCCAAAAAATCTAACATTTGAGCTCTCTAAAATTTTCACTTCAAATTCTCAATCGCTACCATTTTTCTTATCATGTTTCTTTAGTAAAACAAAAACTTATACTCCCAATAATTTTTTACTTTTTCAACATGCTAAACACTCCCAATAATCAGCCTATTTTCTAGGCCAATTTTGTGAAAAAAATGACTTCCATAGTGAGCTCCTAGGAAGGAGTTACATAATGTTCCGAGGCCAAATATTAACTTCAGGAATTATTATACATACGGTGCGCACATTCAAGTTACACTATTATCCTACGGAGTATATGTTTTCTTAAACCTTGTTCTAATTGTTTAACACACAAACCTAAACTTCTTCAACCTTTCACAACTCAACTTGTTTGCCGTTGGATCTGTTCATAAAAAATAATTTGGATTAAGAAATATCAAATAAAGCTATTTCAAATAAACCTAAAATATTTTGAATGTTTGTTAATTTGTGGTTGGATAAATTATAAGAGTGGTAATAACAGTATGTCACATGTGCTCGCTACGAATTTCAATGACAATAATCCAATTAAACTATGCAACTTGTCGCCTCCACAACCCTCCTCACGAAAAGTCATTATGCATTAATAATAATAAAAAGATCTCGTGTGGTATACATGGACCATTCTCGTGTGGTATACATGGACCATTTGATCTTCTGACTTGTTTGTCAATAAATGCAGCAATTCTCCCTTTTACTTTCTTAGCTTGGTCATTGAGCCTTTGATAGCTCCATTGGAGGCAGAGATATATTAAACAAAAAGGATTGGGGAGGAAGAGATTTTATTTCTGCTCAGATGCATATATAGGGGCAAGAAATTTCCTTTCTGCTCATATGTGTAAGAGATTTCAACGATTTTCATTCTATTAAGGAAATGATAATTGCTTTGCTCCTTACTTTGTCATTTAATAGCGTGCCCAAAGCGTAGGGCTAATGTCGGAGTTAGCAATTTACCGGTCTTACCGGATCGAATCCACAGGGACCGAACGTACCGAGCGTGAAATTTGTCTTGCGCGTGATGGTTTTAGCCTTGAAGCGGCAAACTTTGACTTGTGATTTGGGGTAGAAATGTAAAGACCCGTGTAAAAAAAATCACTTTTTGGAGAAGTTTCGTTTTGGCCGATAAAAAGTCCCGGTAATTGCTCCTTGGATTTTTCTAAGCACAACGGTATAATCGAAAGTTATTTTTGAGTAAA
>JAXBDA010003364.1:0-35146 GCA_036023075.1 Gaultheria prostrata | reverse complement strand
CTGAAAAGGGTAGGGAGGAGGGCTACTTATCTGCCGAAATCTCATGTGCTAGGGATAGCTAGGGTGGTTTTGTAGAGTAGTACACGGTTTAGAGAAAACCATGGGTGGTTTGGGATTAGATATTCCACTGGTTAGCTTAATAATGATTAGCCTAAATTAGTAATTAGTCAAGTTAAATTAAGTAACTTAGAAAAATAACATTTCAATTTTTAATGAAATTAAAAATTCGGAATGTTACACATATTATGTTATCCTTTTCCTTTTTCTTTCCTTTCCAATCTTCCAACTCCCTATTCTTCAAATTTGAACGGTACATATTATGTTTATCCTTTTCCTTTTTCTTTCCTTTCCAATCTTCCAACTCCCTGTTCTTAAAGTATCGGAAAAACTAATTCCGTCTCTTTGTAAAATGAAACTTAATTTGATAAAACCAATGAATAACAGAGACTGTTTTTTTTATCAGAGAGAGAGAGAGACAAATCAACAAACAATACAATAGATTCCATTAAGAAAAAGAATAAGTTTACAACAACATATATAGCACCGGCACGTAGTGCTCAAGAGCTCTCATAGAATTAGTCCATCGCAGGCTAATTACAAAACTCTACAAAGACACAGAGAATAGAGAAAAACAACGCTCTCTCTGTAAAATCACAATATTGGTCAATCATCAATCGCTTCTGAGTCCTCTTCAGGTATAGTATCCAATTTGGGAGATTTGGAAGTCTTACTGGGTGAAATAACAAGCGCTGGTGCTGCCTCGGTCCATAACTTCAAAACCACTTTCGCCATTCAATTGATAGAAGGGAATTTTTCTCGAGGAAACGTATATATATCTATATATAAGAGATTTTTGTGGCTTGGGAGAGAGAATTTTCGACTTATGTGTAATAAGTTCAGAGTCTATTCTCAGAAATTTCTTCAGCTGTGGGGAGAGAGAAAGAATATGAAAAAGTGAGATCTTGATGGATTTGAAGAAGGTTTTGCCTATTTTTATAGGTGGGTTTTGGAGTTGGGATGTGCAAAATGTGATTGGAAATTAAATAATCAACTTATTAATGGCCAAGAAAGCTGCATCATCATTGGAAATTTCACACCAATAGATTATTAGTAAAGTATTCCCTCCTTCCTACACTCTTTGGGGCCAAGAAAACTGCATCATTATCGAAGCTTTCACGCCAATAGATTACTAGTTACTCCCTTCGTCTCAAAATATTTGTTATCTTACGAAAATTGTGTAATGTTGAGATTCAAAATTTAATAATGTTACTGCAAAAAATTTGAAAGTCCCTAATTTAGTGCAAAGAAATTCAAAAATTTATCTTACAAATTATTTAATTTTTAATTCTAAAATTGTACGATTTTTTTATGGATCCATAGAAATTTTGATTTTTTTCCTCGTTACTTCATAAATTCACGACCATAATATTTGACCAACTATGGCTTATAATAAAGGGTGGCTATACTGCTATTTCAGGGTGTTCAAACGAACCTTCGGAGTTCAGAAAATACATTAAAATTTTATGTTTTCTGACGTATAATTTGATTCTTCTATAGTTTTATCTGCATTGGATCTTAGGTATACATTAAAAAAAATCACGTAAATTAGTAAGTAAGTAGATAATATAGCTCAACAAAATAAAATAAATCAAGGCCGGAAATTTTCAACCAAAATTATCATTTTTCCTCGATATTGTGCATTGGATATCAAAAATTGTCACCACTGAGCTAAAATGATGGAGTCGTCATGCACGTCATGCATGAAGCCACCACATTTATTTTCCTCCCTACTAATGCTATCAAGAGACACACGTAATATCTTACCGCACATCTTTGATGATCATTATTTTACTTCAACTTGGTAAATTACTAAATTGCATGTGATAAGGTTTGCAGTTGACAAAGATTATTCAAATAATGAATTACCCCCAAATGATCTCACGTTACCTATATAAAATGACAAATTGGAGTGATAAAAATTGATACTCCATTAATAAACAGCGCTGCTAACGAATGTACTTTCTAGACATTGATTCAAAATGAATACTACTATATTAAAAAGCAGTAATTAAAAAAATGAATATACAAAATGAATGAATTATGTACAATCACTTAGGGGGTGTTCCACTAACTAGTTTTTCCCAAAAACCGAGACATGTCATTCTCTCACAATAAATCACATAAAAAGGTATGAACACAAAAACCAAGACAATTTTAAAACAAAACTGTCTAAGTGGAACGGGGCCTTAGTCGAGGTTCAAAACCTTAGTGCGTAGAAGGTACCTAAGCGCCGTATACGTACACAGGCGCTGGTATACTCTATTTGGGTGCCCGGATGATACCGTGGTAGATTAGTCTTATTTTGGCATTTCACGTCATTTTATCCCCATCGTAAACTGCATTTTGTTCTTATATCTCACGTTATACGTTTACAGTCTATCAAATACCCCTTACATACGGTTAACTCGAGCTCGACTGATTTACTAAATAAGTCAAAATTTCTTCTTTAACTAAACAAATTAACCAAGCCTAGCCGAACCATTATCAAGCCGAGCCTCGAACCATTTGGACTTAGAGCTACAAATAAGCCAAATCGAGCTCAGCTTTCGAATGTTCAGGTTTGTTCATCAAGTTTTTAAGAGAACTCGAGCAAAGCTCGAACTCAATGGATATTCGATGAGCCGAGCTTGAACCGAGTTTGCTTAGGTTTGAGTCAAACTCGAACTTATTCACAAGCCTTAAAAATATTTGATGTTTATGCTCTCATACTCATAAAAAATCGTAAAATCCTATTACAATATCAGTTTTTTCAAAAGATTAACATGTACTATTTATAAAACATGTACTAGTATCATGTACATGTAAAATTTTACACATATTCAAGTTTCTGTGTGAAATTCTTATGAGATATACATATATACTTCAGGTTCGTGAGCCTAATCGAGCCGAATACAATCAGGTTTATGTTCAGCTCATTTATTAAACGAGCCTAAAATCAAGGCTCAAGTTATGTTTGTTTAGTACCTAAATCAAATTTGAATGAGTCTTCAACAGAGTCGAGTCTCGAACAGTTCATGAAACGGCTTAGTTCATTTGTAGACATACTCGGGCTCCCCTTCTCGCAAACAATATGGTTTGCGTTCTTTGGACTCATTGTCCCATACACACATGCACTTCAATAGATGTTAATTAAACCTGTGGCCTTTACATTCTGTCATCAATTCCCCCTCCCCCCAGTCCATTTGTCGTTCAATACTAAACGGGGACTCCCAAAACGATGTCATTTTAGGAGGGTTTGTCATGGGCTTCCAAATTTGTTCGTTACGCGTTGTCCTGTGGGCCAACTTCAGGGTCCCACACAAACGATTTGAACCGTTCAATAATTTTAAAAAATTACTCAAGTGGTCTTATAAAAAATTAAGCCCATCGAATATTTATAAGTGATTAGTCGAATCAGTTCAAAATTTTCATTCAGAATCAGGACCCTATAATATGAAAGAATTTTGAAAAAAGTTATATAATTGTGCACTCGGTATCCCCTTGATTTGAACTATAAATATCATAGTGTTCGTTGAAAAGAGCATTCATTATAAAATTATGAACTGTTGTGATACCTATCGATGTCCAATCAAGATACTATTTTATTAGTGAATGTTCTTCTTAACGAATGCTACGATATCTACGGTTCAGATCAAGGGGATACCGAGTGCACAATTATATAATTTTTTTCAAAATTCTTTCAGATTATAGGGTCCTAATTCTGAATGAAAATTTGAACTAATTTGATCAATCACTTATAAATATCCGATGGGCCTAATTTTTTACAAGACCACTCGAATAATTATTTTAAAATTATTGAACGGTTCAGATCGTTTGTGTGGGACCTCGAAGTTGGCCCCACAAGACAATGTGTAATGAACAAATTTGGAATCCCACGACAAACCCCCAAAACGACGTCGTTTTGGGTTCTCCGTTAAGTATTGGACGGAGAATGGACTGAGAGGGGGAAGTGATGACGGAGTGTCAAAGTCAGGGATTTAATTAACGTTTATTGAAGTTTCGGTGTGTATGGGATATTGAATTCAAATGTCAGGGTTTTTTTTGGTAATTTTCCTTTTACACAAATTTAAGATACGGCGTCGTCTCACTTTGAAAAGCCATTTTCTTTTCCAAACTTCGTGTTCACGATGGCCACGGCGCCACGCCATACTGCGTTTAGGGTTCTTGGAAGAAGAGGGTTTTGGGGGAAAATCAACAAACTTGTAGGATCTCCTCCGGACAACAGGTAAGTTTATAAGCCAATCTGCTGAAAATTTCTTCAAATGTTCAAGATTATATGCAAATCTGCTGCTAAAGCTTCGCCATTCCGCATTCTCTATTTCCAGCATCAAACCCACCCCTTTTCATCCTATCTTAAATCCGTCCCAAATTCACAAAATCAACCTTCGTTCACTGTCAATTACCTCATAAAATCATTTGGGTTTTCTCCAGAAAAAGCTCTATCGTTATCGAAGTATGTTAAATTTGAAGATCCCGAAAAGCCAGACTTGGTCGTGGAATTCTTCAAGAACAATGGTTTCACCGAAACCCAAATCTCAAGCCTTATTAGAAAGTTCCCCCGGGCACTGTCACGCGATACCCAGAAGACCCTCTCGCCCAAACTCGAATTTCTCAAATCTAAAGGCGTTTCAACGACAGATGTTGCCAAAATAGTATCTACCAGTCCCCATTTTTTGAGTAGCAGCTTGGAAAATACAATCATCCCATCATTCGATTTCCTTAGTAATTTGTTTCAATCCGAACAGAAAGCTATTGTTGTTATCCAACGCTTCGGCATTTGGCATTCTGGTCAGCATACTCGGATGAACTCCAATATTGCAAGCCTGCGAGAAATCGGTGTTTCGGATTCCAGTATTATGTATTTGTTGACACACAAACCTGGAGTATTCACGGTTAGCGACGATAGGTTTAGACAGGTTGTTAAGGAGGTAGGGGAAATGGGTTTTCGTCCTTCAAAAGTAAGTTTTGTCATGGCGATTCAAGTATTATGGGGGATGGCTAAATCTAGATGGAACAAAACGGTTCTGGTTTATCAGAAGTGGGGTTTGACCAAGGATGAGATTTTTGTAGCTTTTAAGCAGCAACCATGTTTTATGATGAAATCCGAGGACAAGATCAATCGGGTGATGGATTTTTGGGTCAATGAAATGGGTTTGGAGTCCTCCTTCATTGTAAGAAATCCAGCAATTATTTCAATGAGCTTGGAGAAGAGGATTGTCCCAAGGTGTGCAGTTTATCAAGCCTTGTTATTGAAAGGTATAATTAAGACCAACGATATTCACGTGATAACATTTCTAAATATAAGTGAAGCGAAGTTTGTAAAGAAGGTTTTGAGCTATCACGAGGAAGAAGGTCCTGAGCTATTGAATTTGTACAAGGAAAAGTTGGATCTTGCAAAGTGATTGGGATATCTGGATGAGGATAAGGGTGGACAGGTTAAGGATTTGCCCAAATTCCGAATTTGGAGGACAATGAAGTTTGTAACGTAGTGTGCCTGCGCGGTTGCAAATGAAGTTTGTTGACTTTTACAAGGAAGAAGCTCCTGATCTATTGAAGTTGTATGTAGCTCCAGGTTTGGTACTTTTGTTTATGCGAGGAAGCTCCCAAGTTTTGGCATCAGTGTTTCTGCTCATATTTTTCCATCAAATTTTGTGAACTAATCTTTCGTCATAGCGAAATGAATCTCAATGTTAAAAATCATGACTAAAAAAAGATAGACCAAACAAGTTTGGAACATACAATTTATTGTCTTTTTGTTTGTCTTTTCGTCTTTTCTGAACATTTTTCAACTTTGATAAGTGTTTTTATACTTTTTTCGACTCCTCTCGTTGAAACAAATGATTGAGCTGTATAATTTTGATAAGAAATTAACAAAAGATTCACTCAATATTAAAAATACCAATTTTCTTTAAGAATAATTGGTTTAGGGGAAATTCCCCTTAGTATATATAAAATGATTGCAACATGCATAACCCTATTTTCTCAACTACTTAAACCATTTCAATCTGAATCTCCCTAAGTAGCATCAAGTTTAAAGGTTATAAGTTTATAATTCAACAATTGCAAGATCATCCTTGTGAAAATGTAGTCATTATAAGAGCCAAAACTAAGTTTATCATGAATACTGAAAACTCAGTACTTCTCAACACCTTTTTGTTCGAGAGTAATATCTTCTTTGCCATGATATTTCTCTTTCTTCCGTTGAATGTGTGTAAAAATATCTATATGCATGTTCATCAATTATATTGTAGCATAAAAGAAGATTATTAGTAAGGTCAATACTTGAACCTTGCGCAGCACTTATATATAAAATGCAAAAACTAATTGTCAGTTGCTTCATATGGACGTTAGAACGACATTCTTATTGGTCTATGTGATGTATTTTCATTGATCCATCCTGATTCTGTTCTCTCTTTCTCTGCTGTTGGAGACTGCATGAATGTGAAGGTTATCACATCGCAGCGGTTGAATATTATTGAGGGGCTTGAATGCAAATGTTTGTCAAATGCCCCGGCAAATGCATGTTGAGTCATTTTTTTCCGTTTGTGAAGATGTGGGGTTCGTGAGATAGGATACGCAGCTGGACTTTCTCCAAGTATAACATAAGATTTCAATAGTGGATTTTATTTGATAATAATGTCAAGTGCTTTTATTTCCTTTTGTTAACAATGTTCGGTCTTTTTTGCCTTCTTCAGTCTTTTAACCTATGCCAATAAGGATGTGGCTTTTCATTGCTACGTCAATAAGCTTTAGCACAGTTAACTAATTTTTATTCTTGCGTGACAAGCATTGGCGGATTAAAAACTTAAACCAATTGTTATGGATAGGGCATCCATCTGAGAGGCCTCACTAGAAAGAAAGAAAAATAAATGTAGCCCTGTATCTTCTGCTTTTTGGTCTACTAAGGGAAAATATTAAATTTACCACCATTTTCAACTCTTACAAGTTACAAATAGGTATACTGGAGTGAAGTCTCTTCTTAATTCCATATGCTATATTGATATTCTTTTGACATTGATGGTCAATCTTCCTTCAATTTTTTTCGTTTGCAAACTACAAACACTCCGAAAAGCAAGCTTCCGGAAACTATAATTTTGATGAAAGTTCAGGTCCCACAAAAATAAGTAGAAGAAACCAAAGAAAGAAAGAGAAAATAAACTGCATGCTTCATTCTTAGAATCAGATCTAACCATCATGAGAATAGGCTGCTCTGAGTCTTCAGGTATTTGTAATAGGATTTTGATTTGTAATTGGTTTTGTAACTATGGTTTGAGAATAGTAGTCATGATTCTTATAAAACCACGAGTTGGCTGTTGATTCTGAAATTGTCTATTTTTTCCCCTTGGCTTCATTCGGACAACAATGATCTCTCTTCGTTGTCTGCATACAAGAGTGCCAAGGTCCAGATGTAGTTCTTTTTGCACTATGTGAGTCATGGCCGTGCTTTCTTTAAGATAGCTGAATAAAGAATTCTATGTTACCGTAACTTGTGGTTTGAAGCTGAGCACTTATACTGAGGATGGTACTTTTTCAAAGTTCATTTTTATCTTTGGCATCGCATAAATGGATTTTTATGTGAGATCTTGTCTAATGGATTTTCTATTCCTCTCAGCTTGCGTCTTTTAGTATTTGAACAACCCAGAAATATATTCATCACTCGATCAATTCACTAATGTGCAGTTCTGGATTTAGTTTGTCGAGGAGGATCTAAGAGCTGCTGCTTTCCTGCAGATAGTATACTGCCATGAAATACCATACACAGTTAAAACTTTTTTTGATCCACAAGTATTTAGGTAAAACTTAAATAAGTATCAGATGAAGTCCAAACAATTACTGTAGTTTATACAATTGGTTACGTTCTCAAAAGGACAAATTCTGGCTTCCGCTGAATCTGCTTTAGTAGTAGTATACAATTGGTATATGCTCTGAAGTACTCTTAACGTTTTCTTGGTACGAGTGCCTTAATGTAGCTGTACTAGTTCGATTTCTTTTGAGTTGCAGAGAAAGCCCTTTCGCAAGACTAGCTTCAAATCGATACCGGAAACAAAATGGACTGATTCTGCCCATATCCAATTGACATTGCAGTGTCCAATCATGTTTCCCTGATAAACGATGATTTGGTATACAATAGAAACTCTACGCAAATCAAAGGCCAAAATTTTTTTGGGTGTACATCCCCAACTTCAGATTGAAGCAGAAGTTTCAGGCTAGAATAGTCACACATTGTAACTGGTTCTTGTCATTGGTTTCATCCCACTGCCAGAGGCCAATCAAAACATCTTTATTAGGAGCATATCTAAAGGGAAAGTTCTTCATCCATATGTGAAATGGTAAGTAGTGGTATCTTAATAATTTAACGTTTCTTACTGACATATTTTTATTAGGAGTATATCACACATTAATGTGACGGGTCTTCTTCACCATACATTGATGGAACCAACATCAATGTGTGGTGGAGAAGGCTCCTGGAACACTAAATGATGATGCTTTTAATAACTTTTCAAACTTGATATGGTATTTGTATACCTCTTCGCTACCAATCCCGTCAAACAAACTGATTGAGTTTTTGTTCTTCTTTTTCTTTCTTTCTTTTGGGACAAAATGGAATTTCTTCCCTGTCGACATCATATACATCTATAGTTTGCCCAAGGCAGTTAGGCTTAGGCATAATAGAACACACAATTAAATTTTGTTGCTATACAAATCTAGGTCAATTGGCTAGCAAATCAGCACAGACATTGGCTTCCGAAAAATATGTTTCACTTCACTCCCGAGCTTCCGGAGCATTGACTTGCAATCACAGATTACATTGTTGAATTCATGGTTTCCTGTTGGAAATTTCCCAGATTTCAGAAGAATGAACTCGGGGAATCGGAGCCTCGGAGGGTTTCCCGAGGCAGCCGAAGCGTCCCATCCCATGGTTCATAAATTCAAGGCAATGGAGGGTTTTTTTTTTTTTTACCCTGATCGGCAATGAAGTTAAGAGTGCGGCTTGTTAATGCCTGTAACCTCCCCCATAATGTGCAGATTGATGGCTGTTTTCATTGTGGCAGTTTCAGCCTTTGCATCTCAAGAGAGTCACACCTTGGCTATAAGATAGCAATCCCGTTTGTGTGTTCACTCACATCAATGTGAGGGCTGCTATGGATTACCGATTTTTGTCACCCCAGACGTGCAAATTTTTTTTTTACTGTTCAAATAATCTTTGCCAAACATATGACAAAATCACGATCATCCAGTTAAGCAATGATGTAAAATGCGGAAAAAAAATCCAAAAACGAAACATTTCTCCTATAAGATTTTCAAAATTAATTGATCGACATGTCAAGCGTTAATTTAGCTCGATAAGATAATTTGAGCCATGGAAACAAAGTGGCTAAAAAGCACTCCTCGATAAATTATGATGATGCTTAGAGTACCATGATGCACCAGCTACATTCGGGCCTAACGACTAGTTAGTCCCTTCGCTCGCTTCTTTATACCTGATAAGTGTGAGTTTAGTTATCAAACCGGGTAGGAAGAGATATTCTACAAGTCTAAATGTCGTGCCGGCTATGGACCGAGCAACAAAAGGGAAGTGCAAAAACAAAGTAGCAGCAGAATAGAGTAAATGACAACATTTGGGCCCAATGAAGGTGTATTCAAGATAGATTTACACTCTTACCTCCCATGGAGACAAAAAAAAGAAGAACATTTTGGCTTAGATTCCATTAAGAAATGCACATCAATGGACAAGACATGCATTAGATTCCATTAAGAAAAAAGGAAAATTTTTCAAAAACAAATGCAGCACCGTCATATAGTGCCCAAGATATAATTAAGAAGTAATTTTTCCACAACTAGACCATGCTTTAAGCTTTCATGGAATTAGTCCATGACATGCTAATTACAAAACTCTACAAAAAAACAAAGAAGAGAGAAGAACAACGCAATCTCTCTAAAATCGTAGTATTGGTCAATCAACAATAGCTTCAGAGTCTTCTTCTTCTTCAGGTATAGTCTCCAATTTGGGAGATTTAGAAATCTTACCGGGTAAATAACAAGAGCCAGTGCTGCTTCAATCAATAACTTGATAACCAGTTTCGCCATTTAACTGATAAAAGGGATATTTGTGGCTTCAGGAGATCTAGAGAGATACAAATTATGTGTACTGTTCTATTCTCAGAAATTTCTTTTGGAGAGAGAGAGAGAGTTGAAAGGTGAGTCCTTGATGAATTTGTTGTAGTCTTTTGCCTTTTTATAGGTGGGTTTGGAATTGGGATATTAAAAATGTGATTGGAAATTAAATAATGTACTTACTTAGTAGGCAAGACAGGTGCATCTCATTGAAAGTATCACACTGTTCGTTAGGAATTCTTTCGTCCCAAATTCCTAGTTCGTTACGAAATATTAGGTAATTTTGAGATAAAAAAAAACTAAGTGCAAAATTATTTTTTTCACTAAATTAAATTTTTTCATGGGTTCTTTAACTTGGTGCATAAAAATTAAAAAAGAAAATATAAAAGAAAACTATATTTTAATTTTCATATTGTATTTTGATCCATAGAAAATTTGATGTATGGATTGTGATATTTGACCAACTGTGGCTTAAAACACACACGTCATGCATGATATCACCACATTATTTTCCACCCTACTAATGTTATAAACAGGCCGCAGACGTAATACCTTACCCCATCTTAATCGTCATCTCGAGTTGAGAGGGGATCAAATGATGGCCACCAACTCTGGCGAACGTGAACTTGAGCAAAGGGACCTGGGGGACTGGTGTGCGGTCCTGGTGTGCACATCGATCCAAGCCGTTGATCTCGGCAATCAACGGCTCGGATTTCATATTGGCAATGAACAACTTGGATTTGCAAAGTGCCGAGATGAAATCAGGACCATTAAAAAAACACATCCGAAAGCTCGGATGCCGCACACTAGGATTCCTGAGTAGAGGCACGTCCTTCGGCCTCTCCCAGCTTGGATGATACCAAGAGGTGAAAGAACACCCAACATCTACTGGCCGTATGTGGGCAAGAGTGCATTTCCTCGAAGTAAAATAATCTTGATTATGCCATAGATCTGGCGGAACAATATTAGCTAATGTTAATGCCAAAATTATTTTTTATTGTACTAAAACTTGAATGCATAAAATGCTTATGTACAATGTACATACCTTTTATATATAAGAGTTTTTGCACAATCAAAATCAGTTTTGACATTATCATTACCCCGGAACATTTAACAAAAAGGACAAGTACTATCCCTATTAGAGTATACCTCATGAGTAAGAGAAGGAAATTAGGAATTTGGGGTACCCGTAGTGACTCAATTCACTACATTCCCGTAGTGACCTCAATTATGGGCCCTCTATAATCTGTATTTGGGATCGGAACGGTACAATTTATTGGGTACGTTGGGTAGATCTTTCATGTAAAAAATCAAATTAATTGCATATTGGTAGCCATATGTTCGGGTACCATTTATATGGATGGTCAATATCATTTAGAGAATACATTTTAAGACAAATTTGTCTCAATTGTGTGTCTACCCATCTCCGACAATCATAATTTTTTGTACCCGTGATGTGCTCAACATTCATGAAAAAGTGAACGGTTCAGATCTCACATGAATATTTCAAAGGGCCCACAATTGAGGTCACTACGGTGATGTAGTGACTTGACTCACTACGGGAACCCCATGTCCCATGAGTAGAGGTGGTAAATGAGCGGGTTAGATTGGATTTGGGTGAGTTGATAGGGGTTAGGAGTGGAATATGGGCAATTGAATATGAACCAATAGTAGGCGGATTAAATATGGGTAGATCGAATATGGATCAACTCAATGAACTCATACGCAATCCAGCCCCCTTTTTTTTCCAAATTCTTTTAATTCTCTCTCGGTCTCTCCCCCCTCTCTATGGTGGAGATTTATATTGTCTCTTTGAATTAACATTGTTGTAATGATGTTTATGATTTCAAACATTGCCAAATCAATCCATTAATTGTTAGGAGTACGTTGTTGTAACAATTATTCGTGCGTCATTGATCAGAGTAATGAGCAGGAATTGGATTATAAATTGAAACGAATTAAAATGTATTAGTAGTTTCTTTCTTTTTTAGGTTTTTAACTCGTGGGCTTATTGAAAGTGCGTGAATGGCCAGTATCATCTTATACAATTACAATTCTTAACTGAAATCATTGAAACCAGAGAGAGAGAATTCTTATGTTTCTCTGTGGTTAAAGGAAAATTGATTTTCACACCCCCATTTTACAATCCACACTTCCTTTTTTGTTTTTATCCACATGAATTTATAATATTGTTCTTTTTAAATACACTTTTTTAACACATCCAATGGTAATATTTTAAATTTATGAAGATAAAGCCAAAAAAGGGAGTATGAATTGTGAAATGAGGGGCGTGAAATCATTTCCCGTGCTAAAATTCTAAATTTGCTCAGTTATTACCAAACTTTTAATAAACACGTCAAAGTGACTTGAGTTTGAGGGGAAGGTTGAGAGAGAGAGAGAGAGAGATGCAAATCAACGGACAAGACAATAGATTCCATTAAGAAAAAGTTTGCAACAACATATATAGCACCGACACGTGGTGCTCAATAAGCTCTCATAGAATTAGTTCATCACAGGCTAACTACAAAACTCTACAAAGAAACTAACAATAGAGAAAAACGCCTGTAAAATCACAATATTGGTCAATCATCAATCGCTTCTGAGTCTTCTTCAGGTATAGTCTCCAATTTAGGAGATTTGGAAGTCTTACTGGGTGAAATAACAAGCGCCGGTGCTGCCTCGGTCCATAACTTCAAAACCACTTTCGCCATTCAACTGGTAGAAGGGAATTTTTCTCGAGGAAACGCAACTTATATATCTATAAATAAGAGATTTTTGTGGCTTGGGGAGAGAGAATTTTCGACTTATGTGTACTGATGTTCAGAGTCTATTCTCAGAAATTTCTTCAGCTGGAGAGAGAGAGAGAGAGAGAGAGAATGTGAAAAAGTGAGGTCTTGATGGATTTGACGAAGGTTTTGCCTATTTTTATAGGTGGGTTTTGGAATTGGGATTTTGTAAAATGTGATTGGAAATTAAATAATCAACTTATTAATGGCCAAGAAAGCTACATCATCATTGGAAGTTTCACACCAATAGATTATTAGTAGAGTATTCCCTCCTTCCTACACTCTTTGGGGCCAAGAAAACTACATCATCATCGAGGCTTTCACACCAATAAATTATTAGTTAAAATTGTGTAATATTGAGATTCAAAACTTAATAATGTTAGTGCAAAAAATTTGAAAGTCTCTAATTTAGTCCAAAGAAATTCAAAATTTTATGTTCAACAAATATTTAATTTTTAATTCTAAAATTGTATGATTTTTTTATGGATCCATAGCAGTTTTGATTTTTTCCTCGGTACTTCATAAATTCACGACCGTACTATTGGACCATGGCTTATAACACATGTCATAAAGGGTGGCTACACTGCTATTTCATGGTGTTCAAGCGAACCTTCGGGGTCAGAATATACATAAAATTTTATGTTTTCTAAATTATAATTTGATTTTTCTACAATTTTGTCTGCACCGGATTGTTGATATAAACTCAAAATAAAACACATAAATTTGTTAGTAGATATTATAGCTCAAAAAAATAAAATAAATCAAGGCCGAAAAATTTTCAACCAAAATTATTGTTTTTCCTTGATATTGTGTATTGGATACCAAAATTTGTCACTACTGAGCTAAAATACTGGAGCCGCCCATGCACGTCATGCATGATGCCACCACATTTATTTTCCTCCCTACTAATGCTATCAAGAGACACACGTAATACCTTACCGCGCATCTTGACGATCATTATTTTACTTCAACTTGGTAAATTACTAAATTGAATGTGATGAGGTTTACAGTTGACAAAGATTATTCAAATAGTGAATTACCCCCAAATGATGTCACTTTACCTATATAAAATGATAAATTGGAGTGATAAAAATTGATACTCCATTCTAACGAATGTACTCCCTTCTAGACATTGATTCAAAATGATAATAAAAAAGTAGTAATACAAAAATGAATATACAAAAAGAATTGATATTGACACTCCCCATTTAAATATTGGCACTCCATTTTTTGTCTCTATTAAGTGAAGTTACTAAACCTTTCTTGTATTTTGAAAGCAAAAGAAAAATGTAATTATAAAGCACAAGGGTGATTTAGTAACTCACCTAATAGAAACAAAATAGGGAGTGCCAATATCAAAATGAGGAGTGCCAACATCAATTCCCTATACAAAATGAATGCATTATGTACAATCACAAAAAACACTCTGACGACATGTATTACTATCTTTTTTGAGCTTTTCATCACAATTCCGAGAAATTTTGCACACAATTTTTTTCTCAATACCCACGCCCAAAAATCATTAATAAGGCGCGTAAGGCCCATGTACTGTGGCTCCAACATAATCATCCAAGCCGTCTATTGTGTAAAACATAATGTTAAGATTATTATTTAAAAATCAAGTTGATCTGCTATCAGTAAATTTCTAATTTGCCTTGAAAACAATGCACAGTTTGAAAATCCAATCGTCCTTTATTTTCAATAGAAATTATGAATTTATCAATATCCGATCAACTTGATTTGTTGCAGAAATGATCTACACATTTTACATACAGTACATACTAGTATAGATCATTAAGGTGGATCATGCTGGGTCCCACGCGCCGTAGTATCTCACCATTCTATTTTAGTATCACCTGTTTGAAATGACTTTTTTTACCTTTCTTCTCTCAACTATTTTCCCACTTATTATTAAAAAAATTAGTCAGCATGACATCAATCTCCACCATCCAATTAAGATCAATCTCACTTTCAAGGGGAAAATACAAATGTAACAATATAAATGTGGCTTGAACCTCTATCATTTCAAAACATTGCACCAATTCTATTACAATATCCTTGTAGTATTGTAGGTCTTTCAAATTTTGGAGAGGATAGTCAAGGTTCAAAACGTCAAGTTCGTAGAAGGTATCTAAGCGCACGTATATATACACAGTGCTCAGATACTCTATTTGGGTGCCCGGATGATATCTACGGCTCAGATCAAGGGGATACCGAGTGCATATAATATATAACATTTTTCAAAATTCTTTCAGATTGTAGGTCCTGATTCTGAAAGAAAAATTGAACTAATTAGATCAATCATTTATAAATATCCAATGGGCTTAATTTTTTACAAGACCAATCGAGTAATTATTTTGAAATTATTGAACGGTTCAAGTCGTTTGTGTGGAACCTCGAATTTGGCCCCATATATAAGACAACGTGTAATGGACAAATTAACGTTTATTGAAGTTTCGGTGTGTATGGGATATTGAATTCAAATGTCAGGGTTTTTTTGGAAATTTTCCTTTTTACACAAATTATGATACGGCGTCGTCTCACTTTGAAAAGGCATTTTCTTTTTCTAAAAACCTTCGTACTCACGATGGCCACGCCATACTGGGTTTAGGGTTCTTGAAAGAAGAGGGTTTTGGGGGAAAATCAACGAACTTGTAAAGATCTCCTCCGGACAACAGGTAAGTTTTTAAGCCAATCTGCTGAAAATTTCTTCAAATGTTCAAGATTATATGCAAATCTGCTGCTAAAGCTTCGCCATTCCGCATTCTCTATTTCCATCATCAAACCCACCCCTTTTCATCCTATCTTAAATCCGTCCGAAATTCACAAAATCAACCTTCGTTCACTGTCAATTACCTCATAAAATCATTTGGGTTTTCTCCAGAAAAAGCTATATCGTTATCGAAGTATGTTAAATTTGAAGATCCCGAAAAGCCAGACTTGGTCGTGGAATTCTTCAAGAACAATGGTTTCACCCAAACCCAAATCTCAAGCCTTATTAGAAAGTTCCCCCGGGTACTGTCATGCGATACCCAGAAGACCCTCTCGCCCAAGCTCGAATTTCTCAAATCTAAAGGCGTTTCAACAACAGATGTTGCCAAAATAGTATCTACCAGTCCCCATTTTTTGAGTAGCAGCTTGGAAAATACAATCATCCCATCATTTGATTTCCTTAGTAATTTGTTTCAATCCGAACAGAAAGCTATTGTTGTTATCCAACGCTTCGGCGCTCGTCTTTCTGGTCAGCATACTCGGATGAACTCCAATATTGCAAGCCTGCAAGAAATCGGTGTTTCGGATTCCAATATTATGTATTTGTTGACACAAAAACCTGGAGTACTCATGCTTAGCGACGATAGGTTTAGACAGATTGTCAAGGAGGTAGGGGAAATGGGTTTTCGTCCTTCAAAAATAAGTTTTGTCGTGGCGATTAAAGTATTATGGGGGATGACTAAATCTAGATGGAACAGAACGGTTCTGGTTTATCAGAAGTGGGGTTTGACCGAGGAGGAGATTTTTGTGGCTTTTAAGCTGCAACCATGTTTTATGATGAAATCTGTGGACAAGATCAATCGGGTGATGGATTTTTGGGTCAATAAAATGGGTTTGGAGTCCTCATTCATTGCAAGAACTCCAATAATTATTTCAATGAGCTTGGAGAAGAGGATTGCCCCAAGGTGTGCCGTTTATCAAGCCTTGTTGTTGAAAGGTATAATTAAGACCAACGATATTAGCATGGCAACATTTCTAAATATAAGTGAAACAAAGTTCGTAAAGAAGATTTTGAGCTATCACGAGGAAGAAGGTCCTGAGCTATTGAAGTTGTACAAGGAAAAGTTGGATCTTGCGAAGTGATTGGGATATCTGGATGTGGATATGGGTGGACAGGTTAAAGATGTCCCCCTTGGATACCAATGCGACATTCGCCCGATGCAGTTGACTTGTTTTTTTCTTTTCCTGTGTTGGGGCCCAAATTCCAAATTTGGAGGACAATGAAGTTTGTAACGTAGTGTGCCTACGCGGTTGCAAATGAAGTTTGTTGACTGTTCTGAGCTCCTCTTTGAGTCCGTGTCTGAGATTGGGGTGATTTATTTTTCAGATTACCCGGGGTTTTTTTTTTGTGTCTCTGTCTGATCTTTCTAGTCATTCTGGGTCTGGTTTTTTGTTTTGTGTATTGTTGTTTCTGTGATCATGTCTGAGAAGATGAAGGACATCTGATGATGATGCACAATCAGAAATTCAAACCTTGGATACATGCTGATGCTCCGGATCCCTTTAATCATTATAATCCGTTTTCAATGATTATATAATCCGTTTTCAATGATTAGTAAATTTCTTTTACCGAGCAAAAAAGAAAAGTTCGTTTACTGTTACAAGGAAGAAGCTCCTGATCTATTGAAGTTGTATATAGAGAAGCATGAGTGCTCCAGGTTTGGTACTTTTGTTTGTGGGGAAGCTCCTAAGCTTTGGTATCAGTGTTTCTGCACACATTTTTCCATCAAATTTTGTGAACTAATCTTTCGTCGTAGCAAAATGTATCTAAATGGTAAAAATCATGACAAAAAAAAAATAGACCAAAAAAGTATGAAAATTACAATTTATTGTCTTTTTATTCGTCGCTTCTGAATATTTTTCAACTTTGATAAGTGTTTTATAGTACTCCTACTTTCTTCGACTTCTCTCGTTGAAATAAGCGATTGGTCCGTATAATTTTGATGAGAAATTAACAAAAGATTCACTCAATATTAAAAATACCAATTTTCTTTAAGAATAATTGGCCCATATAATTTTGATGAGAAATTCACAAAAGATTCACTCAATGTTAAAAATACAAATTCTCTTTAAGAATAATTGGTTTAGGGGAAATTCCACTTAGCATAAATAAAATGATTGCAACATGCATAACCCTATTTTCTCAACTACTTAAATCATTTCAATCTGAATCACCTAAGTAGCATCAAGTTTAAAGGTCATAAGTTTATAGTTCAACAATTGCAAGATCACCCTTGATAACGGGAAGAATTTGGGTGCCTAACGGGTAGGGATGACGTGGTGTCGAGGGTAAATTTTGACCGTCCAAAAGTATTTTGGACGGCCCAGATTTCTTCCAACCCTTTCTTTCTCTCTCTCTCTCTCCTATTTCTCTCTTTAAAATTTGGCCGTCCAAAACACACCTGGACCACACCAATACTTGCAAAGAATTTATCCCATGGCCACAGTTTCCTCAAAGGACATGTTTGATATCAGGATCGTAATCTTAATTCCTACATATGTCTTCTTTTTTTCATATCATTACTCCCATATTTTGCAAATCTTTCGAAACATAATTCAACAATCAAACGCGTCGGATGATTATTTAAAATTAAATTCCACGACAATTAGTTCCATAACTATTTTCATGCAATGTTTATGAAAGATCCCACAGAGAGAGAATGAATTTTTTGGTAAGTCAACAGCCTTACTAGATTCAAAAAACTTTCAGCAAAATCAGAAAAATTGAGATAACTATCCAAATTCTTAAATGAAATTTTTTACAATACAGAGGAGGGTAAGGTCTGATTTCAGAGCAAAAAATATAACAGAATCAGGCCTAACAACTGACCTTGCTCAAGGTCTAATGGAACAACTCAAAATCACAATGAACACAAGACTCTCTCTCTACAATTCATCTTCAGCCCATCAATCATCTTTTTCTTTAGAGTCCTCTTCAGGTATAGTCTCTAACCGGGGGAAATTGGAAGCCTTTTGGATTGAAATAACAAGAGCCGGCGCGGCTTCGACCCGTAATTTCTTGACCACTTTCACCATTGAACTGATGGAATGTATTTTTTGTTGATTGAGGAAAGTGAATATTGCAATTTAGAGAGAGAGAGAGAGAGAGAGAGAGATATGAGAGATGAGAGGTGAGTCCTTTGATGGGTTTGTAGTTGGCTTTATATAAGTGGGTTTGGACAAGAGAGATGCATCCTGGAAACTTCCGTTACCAATATATTTTTTGAGTTATTATTGGAGTATACTTTAATTAACTTATTATTAGGCATGTGGAAAGTGTGAAAGCTATGGAAATTTTGTTGGTATTTGGATTGTGATGTTTGACCAACCGCGGCCTCCAGAAGTACCACTTTTATCACCAAATAAGGAATAAAATTATAGTTAAATACTAAACCAAAATTATTGTTTTTGCCATCTTTTAATCATTTGTTTGATTCACGTATATTGTTTTCGTCTTTAGTGCTATACTGTTTAAATTTCATTCTATATTTTTATACTTTTATTTATGATTTTTCTACTAGAGACCAAGTTAATCCAAAAAATTACAACAAAAAAGCTACAAAAATTATGAAAAGCAAAAAATACCACAAAAAAAAAAAAAAACCAAAGCAATAATATGGTATGCTGTCTTCTTCTTGTTTTATAATAGGGTAAATTTCACTTACCTCCCCTCAGGGTTCTAAAATTGCACTTACCTCCTCTATCAGATTTGTCGGCTAACTTCCGTCAACGGAAGACGTGAATGTACGATATTGCCTTTTCATTGACCTCCCCTTAGGTTTCTAAATGTAACAGATACCTCCCCTCTGCACCTTTATACGTATATCTTTATTTTTGTCTATATATATTCTTCTTTGTTTATTTACAGTTATATGTAAATATGTACTCCTATTTGTCTTTAAATTATAGAACCACATTCCTAAAATTTAGTTTAGGTATCCAAATAGTGTATGTATTGGTATATATTGATATATATTTATCACATGCATTTTTTAAAGCTCCATTTTTTTTTCTATACATGAATATTTGAAACCACTTGTATATAATGTGTTTTTTTTATTTTGAAGAGTGCTTGTAGAGAGATACGTATAAATTTCTATAATAATACAAACTTATTATTTATAGCCCCATATTTTTTTAAGCACCAATTGACTACTCTAAAGACCATTTGAATAAATTTTCGGCAATTCAAAATAAATTTACATTGACCCAACAAATTTATTATCTCGTTGTTAAAAAAAAAATTAGTCTAAAAACAAATTTACATCTATTCTCTCGCGTTCAACTAAAAGCAAACAAATTGTAATCTTGCAACAAGAACTACAAATGGATTCCCTTACAACCTGATTTACTAATCAGTAATCAATATAGAAATATTGGTGTTTAGAAACCGAGTCCGATTAAGATGTGGTTTGTAGCCCATCTGGTTGTTCCCCGTCTGGGGTTCGAGTCTATGGAGCAACATCAAATCCTTTTTGGTTGTTAACCCCCCAACTTTTCACTAACCCACCGCTCATATATATCGAATGACAAAAAAAAAACCCGAGTCCGATCGACTGAAGACCGCAAATGGAAATCCCAAATAAGTCAGTAGAAGTCTTTTCACTAATTTATTTCTACTAACAAGATAATAAATTAATTGTGTAGCAATTTGATTTGGTCCACATAAATTTTATTGAAATCGCATTCGCAGTGATAATCGTAATTATATACAGGGGCGGACGTAGTATGAAGAAAAAATTGAACCGAGTTAATTTGAGACATATTAGGATTGCCATTAAATTAGTAAATGAGTGCAAAAGGAAAAAAAATATAGAGCGACAAATATGAATTTTGGGTTCATATAGGATTAGCCTTATACGAAACTCTTTACAAGTAGTATCCGAAATTAAAAAACACTATATATATGTAGAGTTTACTTTTTATAAAGTTTCAAAAAATGCATGATTTATGATTGTTTATTATCACCCTTCCTACAAACACAACAGCAGTCACTTATTTAAAAAAAAAAATCCAGTACTTCCTCTTTGTTATGTTTTCTTAAAAAAAAAACTGAATGCATACATGCATTTTGATTTTAGCGACAAAAGTTTATGGGAGAGATGTATGATATATTTGTTGTGATTTGGAGCATTTATGAAAAAGTAGTGGGTGCCTTATTAAGAGGAATCAAGAAAGTAATAGTAATTTTTTTTGCCAAAACTTAAAAAACAAAAAGGGTTGGCCCAAAATGTTAAACATGTATTCTATTTTGTCGTGATATTTGGTTAAATGTTGAGATAAATAATTTAGGCACTTGGTTATGTATTTAATGCATTTTTAGGAATTAAAAAGTGGGTATAAAGGGCAAGAGACATGAGATGAGGGCAAAATAGGAAATCAATCCCCACTTTTCGCTGACCTCACCATTTTCCGTAGCCTTCCTAACGGTTGACTAACGGCTGGGGGTATATGCAACCGACAACCAAACCAGAGGGGAGGTCAGTGCAATTTTAGAAACATGAGGGGGGTTTCTGTTGTTGTCAGAAACCTCAGGGGAGGTAAGTGAAATTTACCCTTTATAATACTACCTTTTTTGTTCTTGCTTTCAGATTATTGATATTGTTCCATGTACACCAACTGACTTTTCAATTTTTTGGTTTGGTCTTTATTCAATTTTTTTTTTCGCGTTTGTTAGTTTTGTGTCAAACTTTTCACGTCATTTGATTCGTTTCGACATGAAAAATAGAAAAAGTAAAAAAAAAATTAGAATTAAAAATTAGAATTACCTAATTTATTTGGAAAATATCCTACCATAAGCCACTTAACATTTGATTCTTCATATCGAACCAAATTAAAAGACGTGAAAAGTTTGACGCAAAACTAACAAACGCAAAAAAAAAAAAATTTGAATAAAAATTGAATAAAGACTAACCAAAAATACTTAAGTCAGTTGGTAGTGGAACAACTCAGCCTATTTTGGCTTAATAAGTTAAGCATATGTTTTGTTTTTTTTAGTTTTGAAAAGTTATTGGTTTTGGACTAATAAGTACTCCCTCCGTCCATTTTTAAGTGTGTTATTTGGGAATTCTAACTATTTTTCTCTCATATCAACTTTTACAATTTTTACATCTACTTTCCATTACTTACCATTATCAATATAATAATACCCACTAACTTTTTAAAAATGAATCTACTTTTAAGGGCAAAATAGGAAATGTACTCACTAATTTTTCAAAACACACACTTATTAAGAGACAACCCAAAATGGAAATGTACACACTATAAAAGGGACGGAGGGAGTAACTTTTACATCTTTTTAGGCCAAAATAAGTCAGAATTTTTTTTTGTTTTTACCCCTAATAAGTCAAAAAGCAAAAAGCATTCTTAACTTATTAAGCCAAAATAAGACTCAATAACTTGTTATTTGGTAATCTTGAAGTACCGACATAGTTCTCTTCCAATTCTGACTTATTCTTAAAATTGATTTGTTGTGTTTTACGATACAATACATAATCTCTCACAATACATTAATCCCAAAAATTGACTTTAGATTGTAGACAGCAACCACCAGGTCCTATTCTTTCTCCCGAAAATTCAACAATGTTAATTTTAGTAGTATGTTACTCTAGAAGTACATAATATTCCTCCCAAAAAAGGAAAATTAGTAGTGTTGCTCTAGAAACGTAGAATATTACTCAAACTTGGTCCCCAATGCTAGCTGCCAGCTGGTCAAGAAAGTTCTTGCCGCCAAGGTTACGAAAGTATCTTTTCCTACAAGACTATTACTCCAGGATTAACACACATTTAGGGGCGTTTTGGGAAATCATCTTTATTAAAAAAATAATAATAATAAAATTATATATATATATATATATATATTTGTTAATTTTGCATTGATTTTTTTATACTATTTTCTCCGTAAAATTACCGTTAATTAGTATGCAGTTTGCAGGTTTAACATGTAGTAGTAAACTTTTTCAACGTCTCATCTAGAACATGAGAAGTGCAATGGAATCGTGGAAAATCAGTGAAAGGTTCCATTTTTAACGTGAAAAATCTCTCTGTTTACCTTCAAAGTGTAACACATATTGTGGGTGTTTATTAAAAAGTCTATGAGCAGATTTTTATATTTTAGATTTCAAAAAGTTATACCCCTCCGTCCCTTTTTTAAGTGTGTTACTTCGTAATTCCAACTATTTTTCTCTCACATCAACTTTTACAACTTTTACATCTACTTTTCCATTACTTACTCTTGTCAATATAATAATACCCACTAACTTTTTAAAAAGGAATACACTTTTAAGGGTAAAATAGGAAATGTACCAACTAACTTTTCAAAACATACACTTATTAAGGGACAACCCAAAATAGAAATATACACACTATAAAAGAGACGGAGAAAGTAATGTTGTGAGGGTTTGTCCGAAGACCTTGTGAATGTACGGATTTCTGGAATGAGAAATGATACATACACATATAGGGTTGCACACCCCATACACACCCGCTGAAGTGGCACGTGGGCCCCACCCACTTAACCCCAATAAAAAAAAACGAAAATCTAAATTTTTTTTGAAACCCAGATCGGGGTAGAACAAAAAACGTGAGGTACAGGGAGAGGGAGAAGAGAGGAAGGCGATCGAAGGCGGCGAAGGCGAATCCACTTTCCGTCAACGCTGTACAACAACCACCCAACCCCGACGCACTCCACCACCAGCGAATCGAACCAGCAGCGAGCGAGGTCTCTTTTCAACAGTGAGCGAAGGCCAATCGACATTTGTATTTACCCAACATCTTCATCCTGATAGGAGCCCTAAATTTCGGTTAGGGTTTTCGAATCTACTGCTTACGAGTTAGGGTTTACGAATCTACAATTTGAAACCAAGACACACACACACACACAGCGAGAAAGAGAGAGACCTTACTGGTGCGTCAGGGGTGGGGAGTCGTGTTCTTCGATTGGTCCTCAGTGGTGGTGTAGTTCGTCGAGGTTGGTCTGTATTGGAGAGTGGAGAATGGGTCTCGCCAGAGAGTGGTTCGCCGGAAAGTGGGTTGCCGCCTACAATCGTCTTCCTCACTTCTCCCTCTCTCCCTCACGTTTTTTTCACCAGTGGAGCCAAAAACGATCGTAAGCAGTAGTTTCAAAATTTTGGGATTTTGGTGTTTTTTTTTTTTTTGGGTTAAGTGGATTTTCGTTTTTTTTTATTGGGGTTAAGTGGGTGGGGCCCACATGCCATGTCAGTGGGTGTGTATGGGGTGTGCAACCCTATATGTGTATGTATCATTTCTCTTTCTGGAATAGGAAGGCTGATTCTAGAGTGAATCTTTTCTAGCTCCAAATCATGTAGGTGTTGACGAAAAAATTTTGGAGTAGATTTTGAGGAGCTATAGTAAGGACACATCGAAGTGTACATCAATACATATAAGTAAAAAATGATATGTCATGTTATTTGTGGCAGAGAAAGAGAGTGAGAGAAAGAAGGGAGTTCAAAAATAGTTGGAGCACAAAAAAAAGAAAATTATATGCTGCGTGGCAAGAAAATTTTGCATAAGGAGAGGGTAAGGACATGTGGTGCCCGACACCCCATCCGAGCTATCCAAACATGTTTTGGACGGCTCAGATTTGAGGGTGTGAATTTACCCCTTCAAATCTGGGCCGTCTAAATGTTTGGACGGCTCCGATGGGTGCCGGGCACCACGTGTCCCTACACCTCTCCATATGCAAATTTTTTTCCTGTGTGGCTGTGCTACTCTTTTTCGCATGTGATGGAGAGTGTGTTGAAAAATAATAGAACCACAAAAAAAGAAAAAAAGATCATGGGAGATTCGGTGAACCATTTGGACAAGGTTGTAAATATTTTCATGTTACTTGGGGCAAGATCTAGAGAATAGAGTATGGGTCTTGGGTCAAAATTACTAATAAGTTCAAAAATCTATATTACATTACACAAACGCTTTTGCAAAATGTCTCTCTCACAACTGTCCTCCGTGGAATATTGAAGGGCTGTGATTGAATTGTGAGTGAATCCTTGATTCAATCTTAGGGCCCAAATTCTCTTCTAAGAGCATCCCCAATAATAACTCCTAAAAAATGTTCTTGAACAATGCACATATCAATGTTTTTTTTAAAGTAAATATCATATCCCATTCAAAATTTGAAACGTAGTTATACATGTTTTCGTGTTGCACTTTTATTTTTGTGGTACGTTTACTGTTGATGTTTAGTATATGCAGAAAACAGGTACCGTACCAAATAGGATTATCGTAAGTATCATGTTTTTATATGATCCTTTGGTTGTAATCCTTCATTCTTTGGCTTATTGGCTCAAAACACAATGTGATCATTGTTTAATGTTTGCTACTCCCTCCGTCCCCATTTAATAGTCTCAGTTGTATTCTAACTGGATGAAAAACTTACTTATATATTTAAATTGGTAATGAATTTTATATTCAATATGGATCTTGTTTGATAGATCTCGACTAATCCTATAATACAATATTTTTAGAATCACCTAAAACATTATAAATTACAAGATATAATCAATTGAAAAGTGGCACGCACTCAAAAAAAAAACCATTAAATGGGGACGGAGGGAGTATTTAGGAATGTGGATTTCTTGTGGAACGATTGGGCATATGCATTTTGCTACCGCGAATGATCAGTACTCCATGTGGTAGAGAGAGATGATTGGACGAAATAAAAAGGCTTTTGCAATTATATATTATGCATTTTCCACAGTCTGGTATACTCTCTCGGAGAGGATCCCGAATTCTGGAATTCCTAATGCCTTGTTGGATGTGATGTGCTGGTATATACAGAATGTACATCGTAAAGGATTTCGGAATTTGCTAGTGAGGAGTGTCCTTGCTACTGCTGTTTACGGTATATGGATGGAAAGAAATCTCAGGCTTTTTCAGGGCAAATCTACTGGTGAGGATATTGTGTCCCTTAGAACTGTGAACTCAATTAGGGATTTTTAAGCTCAAGGAGGGGTGTCAAGGCTTCTCTTATAAACAAGTCGTTGGGAGATAGTTGGAGACTGCCTGATTGCATTTTTTTTTTATAGATGTTGTTGTTCGGTTCTTTGTTTGCTAGGCTATGTTAGAGCTGAGTTTGTTCTTATGTTTTATTGAATTTATCTCGTCTCTAGTACAATTTTGTTATACTGGGGTATGCCCCTTTTAGCTTATACTAATGGTTTGGGTTTTCTCTTTTAATGAAATGTGCTTATAAAAAAAAACAAAAAAAACATGGCCCATTTGGGAATGCCATTTTCAGAATTTGAAACCGTCCTCTTCTAATTGATTTTGATTCACAAGTTTTATTTTCACATGGTGATTTACGAAAGCGTGTTTATTTTCACATGGTGATTTACAAAAGCGTGTTCTTTTTTACTTTTGGTAAACAAATATGCATGAATATTGAATATCCTCTTTTTACAGCTTTTGTTTCATTGGCTGAAGTGAAGCACTTAGATATGTGAAGGTTCTTCCACACATGGAATCCGTGTAAGGCTGTTGGTTTAGGTTGTGCACCCAATCTGTTTGGGTAATGCCTTCAGGCACACAGACAATTTGTAGTATATGTAGATGTAGAGAAAATTTTGGATGCAAATAAAGTATAGTCCACGTGGTACTCTTGTATCACATCCGGATTGTTCAATCAACGCATGGACGGGACGGTTTGGATTATGGAGAGAGAAAAATAGGAGAGAGAGTGTGCCGAAGGGAGGAGAGAGGGTGCTCGGATCTTAGCCGTCGGTTGCATTATTGGACAGTCCGGATATGCAAACGTACCACGTGGTACCTATTTCCAACCAAAATTTTCTTGTACATGTACTCCCTCCGTCCCGTAAAGTTTGTCCGGCATGAAGTCCAAAGACTCAAAAAAAATTAGTTCTTTGGCAAAAAAATATTAATTTTTTTTCCACAAAATTATGGAACAAACATTGATCTATTAATTTGTTCAAAAAATCTTTTTTTTTTCTTGACAAAAGCCTTTTTTTTTTTTAGTCCTTCTCCGTGCTGGACAAACTTTATGAAACGGAGAAAGTATGTAAGAAATTTTAATCAAATGAGATCACTTAACCCCCTTCACTCTATGTTTGTCCGCCTATGACCACATCAATAAATAATGCAATACTACATGGTTTCACTCATCTACAAAAAAACATATAGATAGTTACACTAAAAAATTCTCGTTCTGCACTGCTTGTACAAAACCTAAGGTCTGGTTTCCAATTGGTTAAATGAGAATTTTATAAAATTAATTCACTTTTATTTGCTAAAATGGATTGATTTTAGCAACTAATTTTTTCATTTATTAAAATCAAACGATGATTCCATGATTCTATGACATTTTAAAACGGGAAACTAGGAATATACAGAATTTTGAAGCCTTCCCTTGGAACAGATCGAGGCTCTAGACAGAATTTGAGGTACATGAAGAGTATGTGGGCCTGTGGCAGTCCCCAAAAAGCATCAAATCCTATCGTTGACAGTATTTCGATTTGGTTTTTGAACCCTAGCTTTATGTCAGGTTAGCAACTTCTACATAGCTAGGGTTTTCTCGTTCATTTTAGTGAGAATGCATTCAGTTCTCTCGTATAACTTTTTCAAGTTATCTTTGTTCTATGCTGCCTCTTATTATTCATCTGTTCATTGTGATGGCTTTCAGGGCTACTTCTTTCCCAATTGATTGGTTTCAGTCTTACAATTTTAGCTCTTTGATTGGGTTGTGAGCCGAGTTTTGAGGTGTTTGAGCTCGGGTCGTTTACTAAACGAGCCTAAAACTCGAGATCGAGCTAGGCTTGTTTGTAAGCGAGCTGAGCTTGCTTCATTCACTAAATGAGCCGAGCTTGTAAAACAAGCCTAGCCGAGCTTTAGAGTGTTGAACTCGGCTCGTTTACTACAAGAGCCTAAAACTCGAGCTCGGCTCCATTACTAAAGGAGTCCAGTGGAGGCCTTACCGAGCCGAGCCTCGAGCTACTCGCAAGCAGCTTGGGTAGTTTGCAGCCCTAATCCTGGCTATAGTTTTGAGCTTGCATTGCCTATTTAATACCAACTAATACATAACAGAGATAATCAATCACTGGATAATTTAGGTGTATCAGTTCCCTTTAGAGGGGACCTTAGTCAAGTTCTTTGGTCAAAGGAAATGGATAGGATTCGATCAGGTTATTCTGTTTTGATGGAAAAGGAATGTAGACCTTTGATGGTCAGGTATCCTGAAAGTCTTAGGTATCCAGGTTCAGGACAGTTGCTATCGGCCCAGCCTGTAGTGTTTACTCCGCCTACGATGTCAACCATAGTATGATTCTTATTCCTTGTTATATAAACTATGGGCTTTATGCCATTGGTGCTCAGTGTTGTTATTGCACATTCTTGAGTCAATTGGTTTTTTTGCAGAGCGTTTAAGGTGCCACTGGAATACTGGATAAAGTGGACGAAGCTCATGTCACATGTCTTCTTTCCAAAACATGTTTACATTAGAATTGTTTCCATCTAGGCATTTAAAATGTCCACGAATGGCATAATGTATGTTATGGCAAGACTTAAATTGTTTAGGGGCTGTGTAACCCTTCTATTTCATGTAGGTTTTTAAAAGTATCTACTTTTCTTTTCCATTGCTATCGCTCGCAGTCTTAAATATCGTTTGGTTACAAGCACTACTAAATTCATTCAATAAATCTTCTCTCTTTTATTGGTTCAAGAAAGAATGAGTCAAATAAAGCTAAGAAAATATCCCAACTATAGTAATTAGATTATAGATGGGCTTGTGTAATCCATCTATTTTGTTTAAGTTCATGAAAGTGTTTCATCTTTTGCTTAAGAAATTATGTTCAATGTCTGATACAATCCATGGTGACCGATGTTTATGAAGCATGGACCATAAACCATTCACTTAGGAATACATCGACCACCATTTACATGTAGTATAAAGAGCTCCTGACTTTGACCCTCTCAATCTTCATGCAGTATAATTAGATGTTAGAAGCTGCAAAAAATGGAGATGAGAGCAAGTGAAGACGTTGGCATAGGCCAAGACCTAACCTCTCCGCTGCATCCCCTCTCCTTCTCTCTCCACGACAACTCACTCCTCTCTCACTGCTCAGCCTGCTTCTCTCCCCTTCCTCCTCCACCCCACCAATTCCCTCCTCTTCTCTCCACCTCCCCCCTTACAAATTCCGTTCCCACTCCCAACCCATCTGTCCTTTACTGCTCTACACTATGCTCTGAATCCGACACCGGCCTCCACCTCTCTAGCGCCGAGAACCATCTCCTCCTCCTCCTCCACCACCACTCTGACCTCGCCCTGGGCAGCAGCGACACCTCTGACCTTCGCACCGCGCTCCGCCTCCTCTGCCGCTTCGAGGACCACAACCTCATTCCCCGCCAAACTAATCAGCTTGACAGAATTGGCGGCTTGATGAGCAATCGCGATGAATTTATGCACGAAGATCAAGATGACGGCAGGTTGGCAAGGATTAAGTGTGGCGCAAAGGCTATGGCGATGGCGAGAAGAATGCGAGACAATTTGGGTTTGGAGTACTCTGGGGAGTGCGTGGTGGAAGAGGCCGTATTGTGTGTGGTGCTAACTAACGCTGTGGAGGTGCAGGTTAATGGAGGGCCTTTTGTTGGGATTGCTGTGTACAATGCGACCTTTTCATGGATAAATCATAGCTGCTCTCCCAATGCTTGTTACACGTTTCTGCTGCCTGATTATTCCGGTAGTGAGTCAAGGCTGCGCATTATTCCTGCTGTCACAGGCTGCGGCTGCAGCAGTGATGGGATTGAAGGGATACAAAATGGTGGTTGTGATAATTTTGAATCAACGGAAGGTACTAGTTCATTTGACTGTTCACTTTCTGATTCAAAGTAGTTTCTTTTTTTAGAAGTAATTTCTTTTTGACAACTTAGGTGTCTCCGTGGCTCGACCAGCTTATGCCCATGTCAACTGATCTGTGAGATCAATCCCACCCACTTTAACAGGTTGGGACGATGTTGAGCTGCTTTTGCATGTATTAGAAATATCCAGAATCGAAATTATGTACAACTCGAAATTCATTCAACATTTCTGAGACATGTCCACATCTTTTTGTTTGCTAGGAGACTGAAGCAAGATAGCAAAAACAAGATAGGAAACATGATTTTGATCTCTCTGAGTTCAGTTTTTTGTTTTGTTCAAATTTTGGAGCAGTGAGGAAGGAGTATGGTCCGAGAATAGTTGTAAGAAGTATCAAGGCAATCAAGAAGTTTGAGGAGGTATCTGTTGCGTACATTGACTTACTGCAGCCTAAGGTACTTTGATCATCTTGCTATTGCATTGATATAGATGTGTGATGAGTTTTCTTTAAGTGGAATGTGCTCCTCTTTTAATTGTTGAAGTACATGAATAATTAGTGGAGGGTTACGAATTTGCAACGTATAGATGCACCACTGTACCTGCTAAAAAAAACATGATCGACATCAGGCCTCTTACATACTTTCAGAGTCCTGTTGGTTTGCATTTTTTGGTTCGAAATGACAACAAATGAAGAGAACAAAATCCTTTGTTAGGTTTGGATAGCATAGTAGAAGAGGATGTGTCAGAAATGGTTGAAGTGAGAACTCCTTTTTATGCCATTTAATTTTAATTTTTCTGAAAAGAATAGTAGAAAATAAATATGTTATTTGACTTTTCCCCAACATTCTGTTCTACTTTCTGGAGAAATGTTCCATCAGTGTGTCCGTGTGGTCTCCTGTATCCATACCCGTGCTTCTTAACATCAGCTTTAGTGGTCTTGTAGCGCTACATGAATTCCACATCTAGCACCCTATTATGTTGGCTTGATCCAACTCTCGCTTCTCCTTAGTGATTTACGAAAGCGTTTGTAGTTTCACATCTCTCTAGGTCCAATTGTTCGATCATCCTAAAATTTTAATATGCGGTGCCTATTGGTTTTGGCTTGTTTTTGCTCAGGCGTTGAGGCATTCAGAGTTATGGTCACAGTATCGTTTCATTTGTTCCTGTCAGCGTTGTAGTGTATCTTCCCCTACATATGTGGATCATACTTTGCAGGTAAGATCTCCCTTTTATTTAAAATTTCCGATGTTAGTTGCATCTGGGTAACCTGTGCCATAATTTCATTTTTCTTGTTCTCTTCTAATTTTTCTTTCCCACCTTTGTGCATTGGTATTCGCCGTGAAAATGTCATTAGAGGTCCCTTTCTTTTGCCTTTTCCTCAATGAAGCATATCTCGGAGAACATTCTGCTGAACAATTGCCTATTTTTTTGCATTTTAGTTTGTTTCCTTTAAACTTTTTTTTTTTTGGTAATTAACCGTTGTATTAGAAAAAAGAGGAAGAATCTACAATGGAACAAAAAACTAAGGCATGTGCCTGTACAAGAAATGAACCAAAAAGAGACTAAAGCCTATACAAGAAAAAAAGAAAGGAATCTGCTAGGGGGATTTGAACCATGCTCCTCATGGTCAAAGACTTAATTGGGGCCCAAAATTGGACCACTGAGCTATGACAACCAGACTTGTTTCCTTTAAACTTGTATCTGTGTATCCTGCATTTAGTCTCTATTTTGCTCCTGCTAGTTGTATTCTTTAATTCAGTTGAATTTTCTTTTCAAAGCATGATTGCATTGGCGATTCTTTTCGTTTCATGGATGAAACTAAAAAAATATGTCTTTAAGTCATCGTTATGCCAATATTAACGTACCAGAAAAAGTAATTATAGACAACCATTGTTTTTCAGGAAAGGAGTACACCTTTTCCTCTTATTTTGGTATATTTTAGATTCTCTGTTTTCTTTGGGTGGAGAAAACGTTTTTTTTTTTCTTGGACTGGACTTTTTAAATTGGCAGTAACACATTTAATCTTTTTTGTTGGCTAGGAAATTTCTGTTGTCAATTGCAGTTGTGCTGACCTGAGTTCTTATCACCACCTTCACATAGATGAGGAAATTACGAGGTTCAGCGATTACATGGATGATGCCATAGCAAATTATTTGCAATATAATAATCCCAAATCTAGCTGTGAGAAGCTTGAGAACTTGCTTACTCATGGTCTCAGTAGTGGGAAGTTTGAAACTGAAGAAGAAAAACGAAAGCAGCAGTTTTGGTTGCATCCCCTGCACCATATCTCTTTGACTGCCTACACCACTCTGGCTTCTGCCTATAAAACCCGTGCCAGTGACTTGTTGGCTGGTGATCCTGAAGCAGAAAAACTTCAGCTGGAAGCTTTCAACATGAGTAGAACCAGTGCGGCCTACTCTTTGTTACTTGCCAGTGCAACTAATCATCTGTTTCTATTTGAATCTTCTCTAGTTGCATCGGTTGCGACTTTCTGGATATCCGCGGGTGAGTCCTTACTAAATGTTGCTAGAAGCCCTGTATGGACATTGTTTGTGAAAGGGGGGTTAACTGTTGCAGAAATTTCATCTTGTCCTAGTTATAAGTGCTGTAGTTGTACATTGGTGGATAAGTTGGAAACAAGCTCTGAAATTAGTCAAGCTCGAGATGTAATGGTTGAGGATCTTTCTAGGGAGTTTCTTAATTGTATCACGAGTATAACGCCAACGGTTTGGACCTTTTTGATTCGTGAGAGCTGTTTTTTAAAGCTAATTTCAGATCCCATTGATTTCAAATGGATTGGGCATATGAAGTCTGTCAGAACATTGGGTATTGAATCTAATATAGCTAGTGCGGATACAGAAAGCACCGTTTCAACTGGGGAATCAGCAATAACTGTAAACCAAGAAAACATCTCTCTCTTCCAGCTTGGTGTCCATTGCCTGCTATATGGGCGTATTTTATCCACCATTTGTTTCGGTAAACGCTCTTACTTGGATGATTATGTGGGGAATCTTTTACATGATTAAAACAAAATGAATTGTCAATTTGGTTATCCACAAAATGAAACATGCTAGTTTTCACACACTGACTGGGCTATGTGTGTGGATTCTGAGGTGAAGCTTAAATTTTGATCTGTTCTGCTTGTATGGGTCCATATGTTGTCCTGAGAAGTAGATACTGGAACCGCTGTTGAAGCAGAAGTTGATGAATCAACCAAGATCAATGAACCATATGTTGAATGAATCTTCTGGACCATCTTCAGGTCCAGAAGATTCGATAAAGGATTATTGACCGAGTACACATCTCTCAATAGTGCACCAACTGGACTTGGATTTGGCAATGCAACTTTGTTTCCCAAGTTTTTATCGTAATTAGGAGAAGATGTGGCAAAAAGAGTCTCCGCATGCTGCAGACTGGCAGCATTATACCATCTGGAAACAAGCATTGACATTACTTAAGCTCGAGATGTAATGGTGGGGACCTATCTAGAGTGTCTCTTAATTGTATCACAAGTATAACACCGAAAGTTTGGACCTTTTTGATCCAGGAGGGCTGCTTTTAAAAACTTATTGCAGATCCCATTGATTTCTAATGGATTGCGCATATGAAGTCTGTTGGAATATTGGGTATTGAATCTCATTTAGCTAATGCAGATATGGCAAGCAACGTTTCAACCGGTGAATCAGGGATATGTGCAAACCAAGTAAACATCTCTCTATTCCAGCTTGGTGTCCATTACTTACTATATCGGGGTATTTTATCTACCATTCTTTTCGGTAAAAGTTCTTACTTGGATGATTACATGCAGAACCTTTTACATGGTTAAAACAAAATGATTTGTCAATTTTGGCTATCATAAGATGAAGCATACAAGTTTCCCCAGACTGAGTGGGCCATGTTCATGTATTCTGAGGTGAAAGCTTGAGTTCGGGTCTGTTCTTCTTGTATGGGTCCATATGTTGTCCTGAGAAGTAGATACTGGAGTTGCTGTTAAAGCAGTAGTTGAAGAATTCAATTGTGCACCAACTGGACACGTCTATTTGGTTTCAAGATTTCCATGTATTTCACCGTGTTATTTCATGTTTAGCCAGTATTTGTTAGCCTAAATCTGCATCCAGAGTTCATAGATTTGAGAGCTTAAGATTGATCCATTCAAATTAGCGTTGGATGCATATTTGTTGGACATTCTTTGAAGGATTTTAGCCCCTTGCATATGTTGTCCAATTAGATGCTTCCACTTTGAACCTCAAAGCATAGATGGCATGTGTTCGGATGAATGTTTCATAGTCATTATTGCATGTCTCAATCCACAAAAATTGGGAACACGTTGATTAATTTGTTGCAAGGATGGATTTACACAGCTTAAAAAGCTAGGATGCACTTGTTCAGGAAAAGAGAATCTCACAAATTCACTCCGCAGAATGCATGAGATGAATTATGAAACATGAGGAATCTCGTCATCAAGTTCACTTGGCATGTATATTTAGTAGTTTTCGTTTACCTGTGTTGATGGTTAAGTTGTCTTAGTCGTTGCCTTAATCTGTGTTTTTCTGATTAAGTTGTACTACCGAGTGGTAAACTCTGGTGTTGGCTGAACAGCAGTTCGGGAAAATAATGGCTCGTGAATGGCATTCAAGTCCACTAACATTTTATGTTGTTGCAACTAGTTTTGCAAGACCATTCTCTCTTTTGCTGTATGGAAAGGAAACTATGGACCACGGCGGCACTACGCTGTAAAGTCTACGTTTTCGGTCCTATAATGGTCATAATCTTTACAGGAATTCGATTTCCATCTTCTTTCAGCATTCTCTGCGGCTTGCTGCTCTGTATAAGACCATTGAGCATGTTTAAGATGACCGGTGGAGCCATAGTTGCAGAAGAACTAAGGAGAGCTTGTATATAAGTGTACATGTAATTTCTTGCGATTTACCTAATTACTTGAGTAATGAAATGTTAGCAAGCGTGAACATTTTTTCTTTTGAAAAGGAGTTAGTTGGGAAGTAAGAACATGTACCAGCCAAATAAGGATTTGTTTTTTGTAGCATCTGTGTCTTAATTTGTGGTAATTGAAGATATATATGAATTTATTTGATTACGGTTTCTTTCTATTGCATTTTGCGCGTAATTTAAAAAAGAGATTAATAAGTAATAGTACATTTCATGCTCTATATACGAGATCAGTCTTTTTGAGAAATTGATCTTGCTTGTTTTCAGATTCTTTTTTCTCGAAATTGACAATAGCAGATTTGTGTTGAGATACCGCTCTTAAACCTAGATGGACAGATTAATTTGTACCGGGTACATTTTTTTTATCAGAATTTGTGCCGTGTACTTGTCATTATTTGAGTTCTTGCCTTTCTACGTTCCATTGTAATTGCTTCCTACGAATGTCCGTGCCATTTTTAAATGTCTATATCTTTTAACTTTTAGGGTCTCATCCCCTCCCAGATCTAGAAATGTAATTGCTCTCTCTCTCTCTCTCTCTCTCTCTCTCTCTCTCTCTCTCTCTCTCTCTCTCTCTCTCTCTCTCTCTTTCTCTTTCTTTTTGGGGGGGCGCTGGACTGTCTTTTTTTCATAAAACACACAT
>JAXBDA010003363.1:0-35153 GCA_036023075.1 Gaultheria prostrata | reverse complement strand
CTAATCAAACAACCAGCTTCTGGTGCCGATTAAACCTTACAACCGCAACACTAACTTTCCCGAGGAGTTAGCCGAACCGCTAGAGTTTATCCTTAAACTCCAAAAAAAACACTCACAGAACAAAACCCTGTTCTGTACAAACTCTCTGAGAATTATAAAATTCTCAATACAACCAGTGTAAAGAATTTGTGAAATGAAAACTCTCTGAAAGAGTGGATACACAAATTTTTCTCTCAACGCTCTCAAAATAATAATATGAAAGTGAAGTATGAGAAGTGAATGTTTCTCTTGATATTGCTCTGAAATTGCTTGCTTGTGCTTTGTATTGATACTGGCAGAAGGTCTCTCTTTTTATAACTGAAGTTACTCGAACGTTGAAGAAGAAGACCGTTGAGCCAAAATCTTTTGGGTAGCAAATCCTTGACAAATCAATTGTTGTATTAACTCTTTCAAACCGTTGAGCCTTATTACCATATATGCCACGCCCAAATGCCTTTGCTGTGAATTCTCAAAGTCTACAAAGCATAACACTTTTACATCTAAGAAACTGTCCTTTCTTCTATAATGAAAGAATATGATCCTTAATTGTAGAGCTTAAGAATTGTCAAAGCTTCAACTAATGGACCAATTTGAAACTTGTCAATTACGTGTCTAATTCTTGGGATTGGTTCAGCCACATGATCTTGATGCATTAGGAGATATATTAAAAAGATAATTGAAAGGCTATATTAGGTAGGGTAGTGCACCAAGGAATATTGTATAGAAGCAATATGGGTCAAGATATAAAATGATCTGTGAGCCTATCAATGGGCTAAACAAATATTAATTTTTATCACTGGGACAACAATTTAAGAAAGGGGACCATCAAATAAATAAATCATTCTATTCCAATAATTAAAATTGAAAGACCAAGATTTAAAAACTCAATGAAAAATTCTTTTTTTTTTAACTTTCAATACACAATAGAATTGGATCTTTAATCACGGATATACAATCAAACAAGATGCACGTTATAAATTGTGAAACCAAATTAATGTAGCACATCAAATGTATTATACATATTTTGTGTCAACGATAGAGAAGAAAAAGATTGCGCTAAAACATAATTATTGACACATCATCAAAATCACACTTAGTGTAACACACTGCATCTGCCCAAAAACACTTAAGCAACCCTGCATGTATCTGCATGCTCCTAGCACGCTCGGTCAACGACCTATTCATCCGCTCTGCGATGCCATTATGTTGAGGAGTGCCTGGTGGTGTCTTCTCCAACTTTATCCCAAATAAAGCACTGGCTGATTTATACTCCTTCAACTCATACTCTCCCCCATTGTCTTGCCTCAGACACTTCACTTTCAAGTCTGTCTCATTCTCTACTCTGGCTTTCCACTTCTTGGAAATATATGACACCTCTGACTTGCGTTTCATGAAGTAGACCCATACTTTCCTCGAGTGATCATCGATGAAAGTAACAAAGTACCTCGAACCGCCAAGAGAAGACACTGGCGCTGGACCCTATACATCTGTATGAACAAGCTCCAGCTTGTTTGGCTTGGGAGGTCTGCCACCCTTCTAAAAACTAACCCGCTTCTATTTGCCGAAGATACAATCCTCGCACATGTCTAAATCAACTGATTCAACCCTTGGAAGTTTTCCCTGTGACTGCATGGCCTTCATCCCCTTCTCACTCATGTGTCCTAACTCCCAACCTGTTGTGCCACAGACTTGAACTCACATTGCCCTCCACAATAGCAAGTGAGCTTCTCCCTTGTGAAGTCAAATAGAGAGTACCTACTTTCTTTCCCCGTGCAACCACCATAGTACCATTAGAGACTTTCCACGTGTCTCTTGTGAACGTCGAGGTATAGCCCGCTGCTCCCAATTACCCAACTGACACAAGATTCCTCTTCAGCTGCGGGACATGTCTGACATCCTTCAAACACCATCTGTACCCATTCCCACAATATTACACGACTCATCATCGCCCAAGTATACTTGCCCGAAGTCGCCTGCTACATAGGTCTTCAGAACCCCCTTATTAGCAATCGCGTGGAATGAGGCACCCGAATCAATCACCCACGACTCGGTGAAACAGTCCATCGAAAGAATAAGTGCATCCTGCACAATGTGAGCCTCCTGGTCACCATTATTCTTCTTTGGAGCCTTGCAAACTGATGACATGTGACACACCTGGCCACAGTTCCAACATTCACCTTTAGTTCATCGTACTTGTGATTTCTCACGTTTTCCTTTGTCGCGTGACTTTGACTGATTCCTGTTTTGATTCTAACCACCCTTGGTCTGGCTTCTGCCCCTCTGCTCAAAATTTAGAGTTGAACCTGAACCGAACGCTACCTCTAGCGATTTCCTCCTAACTTCTTCAGTCATAATCAAACTCACAATTTCACTCAGTTTAAGTTTTCCCTTCCCAACCGAATTACTCACAGCAGTAACCGTACCCTACCAGCTCTCTGGCAACTGAGACAGGATTAACACGGCTTGAACCTCATCATCAAATACAATACCAACAGAAACTACCTGATCGACTATTGTATTGAATTCACTGAGATGCGCGTAAAAGAACATCCTTCAAACATATTCAAATTAAAAAGTTGTTTCATAAGATGTACCTTGTTCTCCGCGAGCGTATTCAATAATTCGAACATGATTTTCTCCTTCAAAATATTGTGTGCTACAGACTTCGAGAGCGATAACCGGATCAAACCAATTGCCTTCCGGTCAAGAACATCCCAATCTTCGTTACACTCTCCTATTTTCTTCCCTTTTTCCTTACCCAGCAACGGCCGGTAAAGATCTTTATGATACAGATAGTCCTCTATCTGCGTCTTCCAGAAAGCAAAGTCCGAACCATCAAACTTTTCTATCTTCAATTTCCCTTCTTCCGAACCCATAGCTCCCACTGAAAAAGCCCTAGGTTGTTCAAACAAATCAAAACCCTAGATTGATTGAACCCCCCTTCCGCAACCGCGGCTCTAATATCAGTTGTTAGGGAAATCTTGAACAATGCGCTCAAAAAATCACCAACACACAAAACTCTCAAGATCTTGAATGCTATGAATCACAGAAACAAACCAGAGAAAAAGGAGAGAGAAACAAAGAACACACAGATATACGAGGTTCGGCAACTGCCTACTCCTCGAGAGCCACACCAGTTCACTATGAATCAATGGAGGAAACTCTCAAAGTTTCTCTACAAGTACAGCAGCTTTTTCTCTCAAGAATATGACGCTCTTTTTGTTCTACAACCCTAAAAAACTTAATAAGGCCTTTAAATAGGTGTTAGGTTAATTTCTGATGGTCCTGACCAAAGTCGCGACGGTCCTGACCGTTTTTTCAGCAACTTGAAAACCTGCAGATGGTCCTGACCATTCTCAAGCGGTCCTGACCAAAAGTGCTGAAACTTCAGAAATTGGTTTTCACAACCCCAACACTAATCACCAAGATGAAGAGATCAAATTGTCAGCCCAGTAGACTGTCCATAAACAAATAAGAAGACAAAAAACCACAGTTCAATGTATTTTTTTCACATTTTTTAACATATCTTCATATACTTTATACATTTTCATACATTTCAATTCACTTTTTAAATCTTAACGGCAGCCCACTAGACTGAGAATTTTCCTTCCAAATATTACTTGAAATCGTCAAATTGACGAAGAAAAAAATCAAAGAATCATGCACAAAAAGTGTTTTATTAGTATTTGATCTGAAAAATGGTACAACTTGTAAAAAAGGACAAACAATGAAGCGGAGGGAATATCAATTTTACCCTTTTCTGCGAGCCCCTACAGCAAATTCTTTGACGAGAACCCAAAGCTTGTTCACAAGCATTGGTCAAACACAATGCAATGCATCGGACTGGCCTGTTGCCAGCAAGAAGCATAAGAACACAACTTTGATTCTCCAGCACAAGCTTTCACACCCGATGAACCCATTGTTCAAGGCGAAGCTGCTTCAGAGGAGGTCCAAGATTCGGCTTCCTGTTTTGAGGACATTGCCATTTTCCAGTGATCTCCGAATAAATGGTGTGCCGGCTATTGTTATTTGTTGTTTCTGATAATGGCTTTCTTCTTGCAACAGATAATGAATCTGTAACTCCATTTCTAAAGTAATCAGATTGAGCCTCCATTGACCTTTTCAAACAACTGTCATAGTCCCTTTCTCTTATCTCTTTCCTCATTGAAACGAAACCGTTTTTTACAAAAGTGCTTCCACTGTTTTCTTTGTCTTTGCTTCCACATGTTGGATTTTCTATATGTCCAGAATCCCTCCTTTGAGTCCACTTTTTCGGAGATTTTCGGTTGTTATTTCCATTGGGAACTTGACCATCGAAGCTCGATTTTTCATTATTTTCGGTTGAACAATCATCATAACTTCTTGGTTTTCTTTCTTGCCCAGAAATCATTTTGACTGGCAATTCAATTTTCACAGAAGACATTTTGTTCCCTTGAACACCATAAGTGTCCTGAAAAGTGATAAGAACAAACAGATGTTAGCACATACACAAACTACAAATATCTAGCCAACTTCAGCACAATAGGCTAAATGATGGAGCACTGTCAAGTGTCAACTACTTTTATCCCATCTTCAATCTCGAATCTTTCTTATTAGCTTCTCATAGTGATCAGATATCCAACTAATGTTGGTCCAACTAATATGAAACTACCAACTTAATTTAACAATAAGCGGCAAACCAATAATTCAGAGTCTCTGTCAGCTTATAACTTGAGAATTAGAAACGATTGTGACCTAGATTAGACTTGGCCCTTCATTCCCAATAAAATTTTCACCTTATCAGACTAAGTGGCAAGTAAGTTAAGCCACAAAACCCACTGCTTCTTAGAAGAAATAGACAAAGAGGTGTAAGGTTGCAGGTATCTGTTCAAGCTTCACAATTTATTGCTTTTTGAAACATTAGGCTCATTAGGAATATTAGGAAACCCAAAGCCGGAACTAGGAAATAGGATGCAAAAAGATGCAAACTAACTAGTATATATAGTTGGAACCCAGAACACGGAGCCGGGAGTAGAGTACCATCAGGCTCCACAATATATGACGCTTGTAATTTTGACAAAAGGTGTTTCAGACCTTTTTCAAGCTACGACAATATGAGACTATGAGTGATTACCAAATGAGAATAGCAAGAAGGGACATTAATAGGAAAAAGATCAACAAATTTACCTCTCTATCATACTGGTGGAAACATCTGTTGTCCTTATCAGAAATCTTACACTCTGCCAAAACATTTGATGATATGTTCTTATCAACAGCCAATACATCCTTTTTACTACTAGTAAATTCAGTCAAATGCTCTCCTTTTTCTTTGCTGTAATTTTCAGTATTACATGCCACTTTCTCACATTCACTCTCTGTAGAAACAGAATCTTTGAAAGCATCAGTCGAATCCACTGCAGGAGATTCATACACATAGCTTGAAAACCATCTCGTAATTTCTGGAGGCTCTGTTTGAACAACATAATACATGATAAACAGCCAAATGAAGCCCAAGTTTAGATAAGGTTCCAACTTTCTTTTCCTATAATTTATTAACAAGAATTTGGTGTAGAACTGTTACAAACCAGATGCAAGTGTGAGCGAGTCTGAGGAATCCATATCCTGCAACAACAAAAAATTAAGTTAATAAGGTTTTGAACATTTAAAATTCTTATCAGAATGAGAAGCTTGAGAAGAGAGTAAAATTGTAGCGGTGTGATTAATAGAAGTTTTCAATCTCACAAAAGGCACAATAAAATAGTGCTTACTTTCATTTCTTAAGAATTAAGATATCCTTTTGATTATCCATTTCCCACAAAACTATTCACGTACACTTAAAATGTTAAAAGTTTCAAAATCGTAAATCAATAAGTCTTTTATTTTATGATCGGGGCTAGTTATGAGTTTGATCTTGGGATAGACTTCCATTGTAAACTCTGTGTTCCCTCTTATCTAGATGGCAAGAATTTTCTTTAATATCTCTATCCTTGTCATTTGTTTGACCCATTAGAAGTTTAGTATCAGAGTATCACAAGCGTAGATAAGTCTAGGCAGAAGCAGCAGAACATGAAAATTAGGGGTAAGAAATTTACAGTTACAGTTCAATTTTTCTTTTGTGTTAGATGACTAATTGCAAGGTAAAAAACTAGTAGTAGTATTTTCCCAAAGATGGCAGCTGCCGAAGGTTCAAACCACTTGCACTGGATGCCACCATTTTAGAAACTAATCCATATTTGTAGCTAAAACTATATTAAAACTTAATGTGAAGTTCATAAGGTTGGAGATACAGCTATACCAACCAGGAGGAATTCAGAATAGATAACTAGATGGTGAACAGCCCATTTTATAATCGGATGTTTGGGCTGCTTAAGCACAACTCGACTAATTTCGGGGCCGTGAAGTTAATGATCAGATAAACCTCCAATAGCCCCAAAGGAATTTTTGTGGAGGTGGTAGTTGAACCTGCGAGCTTGGGGAGAAGCCATTTCCTTATTATCTCCTACTAGACGAACCCATTAGAATTGATTGGTGAATAGCCTTAAAAAATCATTAATTCAGATTCCTTAGTCTACTCTTTTAGCACATCTGCAATTTTACATCACATCAGGCTAATCACATGTAATGTACTCAAATGTCAGAAAAAAAAACTCCTAGAATAAGACTAGACTGATAATTGGACAAATTAAGTGGCTATGGTACATGGATCCTTCATTTTGGCTGAAGTGTCCGTGTCAATGTGTTCGACATCCATATTCATTTTGACACTCAGGTCCTCTAATTGCTATGATATTTACAAAAAAAAAATATCAAATTAGCAGGAAAAACGATACTTCTAGTCTCAAATGGACAGGAAATAGCAGAAACATATATTTCTTAACCCCTTCTTGTGTATATACATTTTTAAATATAAGTTACGATAATCTATACAAATTATACAATATATAAACAAGGGTTCAGGACGTGTCCCCGTACCCGTACCCAGTTTGTGGACACATATCCCAGTATCCTAAGATTTAAATTTAGGAAGGTCCGACGCTTGGACTTGCACCCTCACCAGATATTCGCACCCGATTCCACGTAACATAGCTAAGTGGAACATAATATTCTCTTTACAAGAGTGAAAACAATCTTAAGTCAATTCACCATAAGGGGGAAAGATGGGGAGGTACACACACTAGATAGCAGTACCTGACTTGCATTCTTGATTCCATGATCATGATCTTCAGCAGTGTTATAAGCTTTCACAAACCCGATCGAACCTGCTTTCTCTCCTTTAACTAAACCATCTGTTTCTCTGATTTTCTGAAATTGCCCATAATTCTCTTCCTTTCCTTTTGTCTTCTCTTCACCATCAAACCCCTCTTCCACGCAGCCACTTCCTCCAAAACTATATCCTTTAAAATCAGGACTCAATTCTGGAGACTCGGACGCATAGCTTGAGAACCAGTTTCTAATGTCAGGAGGCTCTGAAAACCCACCCCGAAAATCGTCAGCACACGAAATAAAACCTAATTTTTCTACAAACAAATAGAGTATGTTTGTTTGACAAGATATAAGCATCGGAGTAGACTATATATATAATGGAGCTACATTCTACTGTTTGATTAGATTCTTACTGTGTTGATTAAGCACGAATCGCCCCATATAGTCCAATACAATGAGGAGTGTGATAATATTTAAATATCTCATCATTAACAATCACATGGCATTAGATAGCTTATGAGATTATATACTTCTTCACTCTTAGTCTCGTTAAGGGCCTGTTTGTTTGACTAAATATAGACATCAAAATTTAGAATTTCTTACAGCGTGAGGTATACATTAGCCTGGGGAATGTTTAATCATTACTATTAATCCATGAGATTTACATGTACTATGAAATCGTATCTGAGCATCCAAACAGGGGTTACGATTTAATTGAATTCTAATTGTCTTTTCGAAGAAGAAATACTAACCAGACGGATTTGAAAGCGAGTCCACGGCAGCGAGAACCTGTAGACAAATAGATTATTGTAAGCACGAAAGTACTGAAGTTTTTCAATGCTCCGTTTGTTTGCTCAGAAATTAAAAACAGAAGATTATCGCTTCCGAACTCTAGCTTTCTATGCTACCAAAATAATAAGTAAGAAAACACCGCAAATTGAAGGTGCGAAGAGGAATAATCTGGTTACCTGAGAATACGAAGCATTAGGGATAGAGAAATCAGAGGGTTGGGAAAATGGGTTCGATTGTTTAGCCATCTCTCTCTCTCTCTCTCTCTCTCTCAAAAATGAAATTCTCTTAGATCATTTGTTTTCCCTCCAGCATTTCCTGGTTAAACAAGTGCCAAAAGAAGTGAGATTTTATGTAAATTTTCAAATCTCCCGCGCTAATAAAAGCACGGACCAAAGACGGAGGGAAGTTCAGTTCAAAAAAAAAAGACGGAGGGCAGAAGAAGAGTAAATTGGCATTTTTTCCCTCAGATTAGTATTAATTTCACTTAAACCCCTATAACGTTTCCAAATACGAGACCCCAAGGGAAATGGTGACGTGGCCAAGAAAACTAATGGTTACATATTCGAATTTAATATGTTCTACTATTTTTTAACTTCTTTGATAAATAAACCTTTGGTTGCGTTAATTGTATTTGTTGAAAGACTTTTGAGCATGTATTTTAGAGGCTACTAAGAACATCTCTAGATTCCAACCAGTATTTCATTCTTCAAAATATTCCCCAAATTTCAAAATGAAGAAGCCAAATTCTCAAATCATGCTTCATTTACTTTCAGCTACATGAACAATCAAGTTTGATTTTTCATGTATCCTACTAACCCTCTTATTAGATATATGGGTTTCAATTACCAGCATGGTAGTTTAAATTTATTGTTGATCAAGTAATGTGGATGCCTACCATTGAGGTGGTAGCCTAGTTGACCAAAGTAAGTGAGACAATATTCTCCTTTTCTCCTTGTGCATGGACTACCCAGGTTCAAATCCCTCTCATGCCATCGTTGGGATTTGTGTGGATTTGCAATGAGGATCTTTGGCCAAATAGCCACCTAGGTGGTGCTGTGGTGACGGCCTGTCTTATTCTGAGAGTAGTAATGGCTCAACCGGACATTCCATAGTGGGTTGGGAACCCCTTCCCATCCTTTTCCAGCTAAAAGAAAAAAGTAATATTGATGCCTCAGTATAATAATCTTCTTCTCATCCCTTTCCCCAGGCTGTTTTCTTCGCCCCAGATACCCGTCAAACATGTTTTTGAGAACGAATTTAATAAATTCTTCTTTATATCAATTCTTCTTCTTACTTTCTGCCTAACTTATACACGAAAAGTACAGCAGCATACAACAATTGAAGTACTTGGTATGATGATAAGGATGACCTGACCTCCTTCGGGTCAGGTCGGTAAAGCCAGTAAATCCCGACCTCCCAATGGCAGGTCGGGCATGATAAGAGGGATGTTCAGAGAAGGTCGCAGGGGCTTCAAGGGGACCTGACGTAGGAAGACCTAACTGACTAAGGACAGCTCGGCCCTTAGAGATCAGCTCGATCATAGTCACCAGCTCAGTCCCAACAGCGAGGTAATCAAGCCGTAACCCATGAGAGCCCTAAGGGGACAGCAGTGGGCCAAAGCCGCTAGTCCTAATGGAACTCAACCGCCTCAAACGCCTATAAAAGCACTACTTAAACCCTAATTCAGGAACGCCGCTCTACTACTCACGATTACTTGAGCAATACTCTTCTATAGACAAAGAGACTGACTTAGGCATCGGAGGCTAGTTGGCTAACACTACATCGGTGTCCCTAGTGTCACTCTATTTTGTAGGTCATCGGTAGAGCTGCGCCAGAAACTGCTTCATCGTATGATTAATTGATTATAGTGGCCCATGAATTCTGAGTCCCGACCCCAGCCCCAGCCTTGTCCATGTGTTCGGCAATAGTGAGAGTGCGCGCGCATGCTCCTTAACTAAACTTGGCATTTCCAAATTCCACAATGAGACAATTCTCATTCATCTTAAAAATAAATTCTGTTTATATTTAGGCTCACCAATTAAAATATTCGAACAATACTTCCATTTTCCAAAATTTATCGCCGCACGTATCCATCGATATAGGTGGTAAAAATCATTTATCACGTTTAATTGTTGGGTTGGTGAGTGTGGATGGATGATACTATGTTAAGATTAAGCTGGGATTGGGACGAGAGGGGGTTGTATCATGGATGTCAACGTTCAAGATATATTGGAGACTCATAATAAAGTAGTGCCACGATACTTTTGGGATATATATATTGTTCCAAAAGAAGTGGATCAAGAGTAATCTACAAGGACAAAATGAGGAGGATTAATTAATGTGCTGACTATTTTTTTTTTTTGGATAAATTAAAGTGTCTGGACCAACTTAAACGCATATCGATTCGATCTTAATGGACTAATCTCACTGCCCATTCATGGAATTAGTTCGAATAAAGTTGGGTTTGTCCCATAAGAACTGGCCCATAAAATTGATAATACAAGTTCCAAATTAGTCCTTGGAAAAACAAGAGATTCTTGCAATCAGATTATTTTGGAGGAAAGTCTCATCTCACAAAATAATCATATTATAAACATAAAAGCAAGGCGTAAATAAAATTAAGTAAATTTTGGGGAAAAATTCATTCAAAACATTATTAATTATTTTCCTTTACAATTTGGATTTTGTGATTCTGTTCTGCTAAGGTAGCTTATTTGTTTTTTGTTTTTTCACGGCTTTTTATGTGATGTATTGTGAGAGAGTGACTGCCTCGATTTTAGGAATAAACTGACTTTTTACTTTTTTGAGTTAGTGGAATAGGGCCTCAACGTCCAAGTTGATATTAATTGTAGTACTAGTACAAAATTTAGGTTTTCTTTCATGTGAATTGCGAAGTTTCCTTGAAAACACTCATAACCACTTAAACAAGAAAAATCAACGAATGAGATCTATAAAGTACCTAAAACAATTGTCAAAATTGCTTCGATGTGTTCAACATTAATAAATGGACGTACGGAACAATCAATTCAATGTTGAACAGCTAACGGGCACCAATATTGAAATTGATCAAGACATTATTTCTCCTTTCTGGGAAAATGTATTTCATAAATACCCCATTTTTTCTTTTACAAGTCAATCAACGGCGCTTACAAAGGAATCCTCCTATACTAAGATTAGAAACTAATGCGCAACCCAATCAACAAAATAGACAACTTAGATCATATATGATACATAGTAATCTTTCATCTGTTAAGAAATATTATCCCACATTCTCCACATTTAAAAAGTGGCCACACGTGACAGACCTCAAATGCGGCTGCACGTGAGGGGGATGTTAAGAAATATTGTCTCACATTGCTTAGGAGAGGAATGTGTGATCACTTAATATATGTTGGGACCTCTCCACTCATTGCCAATTGGTTTTGAGTTGGATGTTTCCACATGGTATCAGAGCAGGGCCCATTCCACTCCACATTTAAAAAAAAAAAAATTCACAATCCACACCCCACGACAAACCAGCAAAAAAAGGTTGCACGATGATAGGACCCAAAACGTGGTCACACGTGACAGACCTCAAATGCGGCTGCATGTTAAGAAATATTGTCCCACATTGCTTAGGAGAGGAATGAGTGATCACTTAATATAAGCTGGGACCTCTCCACTCATTGTCAATTGGTTTTGAGTTGGATGTTTCCACATCATCGAGACAAGAGCACATACTGAAGAGCAGAACCGACAAATTAATAGAGTCTGGTCAATAGAGGTAGTCAACGATAAAGAAATAAGCACCTAAGGAGGCACAGATTCAAATCAATGTATAAACAGCTCGGCATGCACTAGACTGTTTATGCATTGACAAACATCAAAGCTTAAAAATTGAAGAGATGTCGTGGAGTTCATTTCAGGACACAACGAGAGAAACAAGACCTCAAGTTGACTAATCATATGTTTAAATGTCAAAAAGAAGAAGAAATGCATCGTGAATACTGATGGTGAAATATGTCAATATGCGATTACGTCATCTAGAGTTGACGTGAATTAGTCTTTTAAAACAAATTAAAAAAAAAAAAAAAACCCTGGATAGTGGACATGGGGAAAATGTCAAACCATAAATTTCAATCTCTTCTAAATTGCAGCACCAATTCAAAACAAGGTGGAAATGTAATTTCCAAACAGATGAAGCACTTAAAGTGTAAAGATTGAGGTCACCTAGTAAAATTTTGCATTTAACATATAATTTGGGGCGGTAATGATACTATCTCCCAATCTTCCTATATTTGTAAGCACAAGTTTTGAGAAGGTGAATTAATTTCTACTGTTTTTTTTAATAATCAAATGTCCAGGTCAACTTGCGCGCACATTGCTTAATTCCGGGGAGGTAACAACCGGACATAATTCCAGTGATCCCAAAAGTTTGGGGGCTAGCGAAATTATACTTGAGACCTTAGCTGGAAGGGGATTGATTTTCTACTCTTTGATGAATACCTGTTTTTGAAATGGTAATTTATGTATTCTATATTTTTTTTGTGAATATTCGTACTCGTACGAGGTACCATCTGTAATTTTTGCTTTAAATTTAGAAATCCAGGACCAAGCTTGTAAAGTTTGTACAAATAGCCAAGAGCCCAAAGCCCTGAATGGAGATAACACACTCATTACACAACCTTGTAAAGTTTGTAATGGCAAAGTGCCCAAAGCACTGAATGGAGAGAACACACTCATTATTCAACCCTAATCCGGCCATATGGACTTTGACAATACTGCTTTTGGTTGTTGGTTGCCCCTTTTTTCTCTCTAGTGAAAGTGAATGCAAGCCACATTTTATGAATAGTTGGCAGAATAGTTGGCATCAATCACCGACCGCGCGAACGACGCGAACGATGCACGATCACATCAATGCAAACACCAAAGAAAGGATTTACACGAAAAAAACATGTGATTCGGTACAAATCTATGTACGTCCGCGTATTATAGAGAGGTTACGAACCTGAGATAAAGAAAGGATCTTTTTGAGGTTTTCTGCTGCTTCTGGTTTTTGGCTTTCGGTATTGCTTTTATGTTGTGAGGGGTTGGTGCTTTGGGTTGGTGCTAATTCTATTGTAGGTTAGGTTCTGTAGCTGGGATCTAGGTTTTTGTGTGTAAGCTGTTTTGTTTTGTTGCCCGATTATTTGGTTATCTTCTTGTTAGCCTTTCAATCTTTTGGGTCTCGAGAGATATATGATTGTCATTGAGTGGGGTGTCATCCTCGCTCGGCGCCTCTCCTCGTCTTGATACTTTTCTCTTGTTCTGTTTAATCATTGTATCTTTGATTTTTTATTAATAAATTTTTTTCGCAGTCCAAAAAAACGAACCTGAGATAATTTTTAAAAAAAAACTCAGATAGGAGACCTGAAGGCTGAAACAATTATCGTGTTCCTGCTCGAAACCTTATTGGTCTGCTCGCTACACATGGATAGAATTTTAACGAAGTTTCTTAATTATTTACCGGCCAACCAAAGGAACTATAATTTCCCTGTAATTATTACATACCTATAGTAGGGCCCATTTCGCTAACAAAAAACCAATTCGTTTCAAAAATCAAAACAGGTCATTATCTCATACATCATATAAAAAGTCATGAAAAACCAATAGTTTTTTATTAGTGGAACAACTCCTAAATCTTATGATTCACTGCTCCACATCTTAATCGTTCTACAAAAGATAGCGATAATTTTAGACTACATCACGGGGTTGTCACGCTCTTTTGTGGGCTCTTTTTCAGTCCATTCTAATAATACAAAGCTTGTCGAGAAGATCAACGATGCGAAAAATAAGTTTATCAAGAAGATCAACAATGTCAAAAATTATTTGTCAAATGGTTACCATTCAGTATGCGTTAATCTTGAAGGAAAAAAAGATAAGCACATTAGATTGAAAGTTGAAACTCATTTATTTTCAGATAATTGTGTTGTTTTCGTGTATTAAGTGATGAATTGAGATCATTTTCTGTACAACAAGTCTACAACCACATCCAAACTACACAAACACTAAGGTGAGTTTTCAATATGATATTTTTCTCTATTTTTGATATTTGTGGTATTCTTTAGTAATTTTTGTGAGGAGAAAGAATACATAAAATACCGAAAATACATACCATAGTGGAAACTCAGCCTAAGTGTGTGGGGCTCACGCACACTAGTGGTATAAATACATAAGTGTAAGCCCCACACATTTATGTGAGTGTTTGTATATTTGAGTGTGCATTTTGAGGAGAGTAATTTCCGCACCCTAAATTGATATCCACACTCTCTTTTCATTTTTTAATGAAAATTTTAATGCATAAAAATTTCACTAAAAGACAAAAAAATGGAGCAAGAATATCAAGTTGGGGTGTGAAAATCAATTACCGCATTTTAAAAGTGTTGGTGTAGAGTTTTTGTAATCTGAATGAAAAATGAAAGATTGGATAAAGTATCTACACATATTGGATTCCGCTGATTTTTTATAAACCCACTAATTTTTTTTTTTAAATTATTAAATAGTTCGTATTATCCGTGTGAAACTCAGAATAGGACCCGTGTTCCTATCGGTTCATGGTCGGTGCATCAATGCATGTCCGTAGGTTCCTATAGGCGGACCGGTAGGCGTCCTAGATAGTCCAACATTTTCCACAAAGCAAGAGCATGGTACATGCAGTGCCTCTGATATGATGATACCTTTAATCATGATTCATGACGTACAACCAACATCTCGAGGAAATTTTAGGTGCAAATACGGCACCCCATATGCAGTGATCGAGTGTGTCTTTCGGTCGTGCAAAAGTATTTTGGATGGTCTAGATTTTTATATACTCTCTCTCTCTAAAATTTGGACTTTTGAACGACCGAAATGTGCTAAGGATACCGTTACGTGATACCATTCCGGCAAGGTTTTTCTCCAACATGTGCAAGGTTTTTCCTTACGCTGATACGACACGGTTATCTTCCAAATCCCCAATAACTACTATTGGTGGGCAAGACATCCACAATTAAGCCCGTTTTACTGCCTCTAACGTTTTTCTCCACCGGCAACGTCCAACTCAGCGATTTCCTTTGGTATTTAACAGAATTAGACGGTGGGGGCCTATTTGAGTAACAGAGTGATAGTTTGGGAATACAATTAAAGTTTATTGAAGTTTAAGAGTGTTTGAGACATTGAGGTCAAAGTTTGGTTTTTTTTTGAAATTTTCCCGGAGAAAATTTTGGGTATAAAAAGGGTACTCCTCACGTGGTGTCTGAGCGTGTATTTCTTCGGCCCAAATGTTTTTGACGGCCGAGATGCGCAAAGGGTATCACCACATGGTACCTGTCCGGCACCCAAGCTTTCCTACGTCATCTCTCTCTCATAATCCTTACACCGGAGGAAATTTCAGTGCCGATCGGATATTGCTGACGTGGTACCCGCTTGCGTACATCCGGTCGTCTAAAAATGCAACGGACGGCCCGAATTAAAACACACTTTTCTTTCCTTTTTCTTTTTAAATCCATCTAGCAATTTCAATCCGGCCATCCGTTATATTTTTTGACGGTCGAATGTACGGGCGCGGGCACCACATAATACCCCGTCCGCATTGAAATTTTTTTCCTCACGCTGATATGACACGACCCGAGTATCTTCCAAATCCCAAATAACTACTACTGGTGGGCAGTCTCTGTTTCGTGGAAAAAAAGAAATTACACAGAGATTTGTCGTTGTCTGTACACTTACATATAAAAACTCCATTAATTGATCGACAAATCAAATTGTTTAATTTAGGCATGATGCTAATCCCTCGCCGTGTCACGCGTTTCTCTCCAAGTCTCATCTCCATCATCGATCTGCCATCAAGATTACACAATTAATACAGTACTGGTCATTTTTTAACCTAGGACGTGCCAAATTGCCAATACTTTAACTTATTACGACTAAGGAAAGTGACATGGTAACCCACCCTAGTTGGGTAAGCGAGGAAAGCGTAATTATCTAAATAAACACGGACACTCGTCTAATTTATTCCATACGACAAGTATGGTCGGAGAGATGCAATTTTTTATTTTGAAAATTTGACGAATGAATTTGAAGATTTGAAGTATAGTTGGAGATGCTTTAAGATTTTAGTTTATTTAGTACTGTTTTTTTTTTTTTTTTTCAAAAACGATAACAGATGGTTTTACAAAATCAATCAAAGGATTACATAAAGAGGAAGCCTCGTCATTTAATATCGTGGCTCACACTATTGCTTCTAGAGGTATAGTTGGTACGGGGTATGATCTTTGGACGAGTCCCCTCCGTTTTGGTTTATTTAGTACTATGAGAGATAAACCTCACTATAAATTGGATGAAGATTATTAGTAAGGCACGAAAATTACAATCAAAGGGGACAATGGATTTACTTGTCACCCACTCCAGGCCACTCCTCCCTGCAGTGATTTGTTCCTTATTCTAGATCTCTCTTGGTGGCCACTGAAATTGCATTTGTTATCATTTTGATCCCAATTGGTGCGCCCGTGGATTTTATTTAAAAAAGAACAATTAAATTAGTCATGTGAAAAGCGAGGGAGAAAGAGCTAGAGCTAGAGCTAGAGATCGATCAAAGCAATCCAACTTTCCAACTTTAAGTGGCTTTTCCACGTGAGACATAAGGAAGGATGCTCGTTCGCTCCGTAATATCGAGTTCAAATTTGTACGATGAATCGGGAATTGGGTAGCTCACGATTTAGCAAAGAATGTTTGTTTCATTTCTTCATTAATAATTTTATTTCGAGAGCCACCTTAGTTTGTTATACCTTATCAATCTCATTTTTTGTTTTGAGGGCGAAAGTCGATATTGTTAGAATAGGATCTTAGAAGAAGAATTGAACTCCCGACATACTTTTTCCGAGACACTTAAGTACACGTTTGATACCGTTGGGCCAAAGTTCTTTTGGCTTATTTCTTTTTTCATTGGGGTAATTTCTACTTTCTTGGTTACCATAGATAGCCTACTTGGCTACTTTGTTACAGAAAAAAGAAGTAATGTCTTTTTCCATGTGGAAGGTGTGTGCTATGTGGAATCAAAAGGTTTTTATTTTGTGGATTTGGAAATGTACCTGGACCACCCTCCTAGAAAAGGTTCCATGGAAAGAAGAATGTGAGTGGGAATCTTAATATTGTTTGTTTAGCCACTTGTGCATTATATATCAAACACAAACTTGTAAAGAAATACTAAAAGAATATGCAAGTTGAGCCTAAATAGTACTCCGTACTAGTATAAATCATGTAAGTTGGCACGTGGCTTTTTTTTTTTTTTTTATCAGCAAAAATTTTATTAATTTTTGGAAACGGATACAAAGATTAAAAGGATCCACATGGAAGGCATCAAAAATGCGAAAAGGCATCTCAACAAGGTTGACACCCCCCTACCACGACAATTATATGCCGGCAAGAACCCAAAAGGGAGCTAGCAAAGGTCGACAAGAAATCAACCGAAAGATATAGTTCTAGTGCATGAAAATTCAGAGTGGCACTCCTAGCTAGATAGCTCCTGGACATGATAGCTCCTGAACATCCATGGCCCACCCCATGTGGGACCCACAGTGGGCCTCATCACATGTGAGAGGGTGTGTGGTTGTGTGTGGTTGAAAGTGTGTGTATGTATCATTATTACATCCATATAATCCTAGCAGCTTTGATCCTCAAAAAGATAGTCCCACGTGCTTATGAGGAAAAAAAGAAAAAAATCAGCTTCCAATCCAAACCCTCATATATTTAAGTACAGTAGTTATTCAATTAGAAGTGATCTCAAGAATTATAAGAAAAAATTAAGTTTACATGAAGAAAATGATACATTTATATAATAATGATGGTGGATTATTTATACAAAATTAAATTGGTCATGAATTGTCAGTTAATTCGGTCTATATATCTCGAATAAGATCATGCACACTAAGATTGAAACGAATCGTTGAGATAAAAAAGAAAAAGATTGATTGAATTGGTTGTCTGATTGCAGAGACCTAATCAGATTTCAGACAATGAGGTTGCCATTACCTAAACATATATTTAGCCAAAAGAAGAAAGTAATAGATTTGGAGGGAAACTGTAATACTATATGGAAATTAGGAACAAAATGGTCTCACACAAATAAAATTCGAGAAAAATACTTAAAACGCGGTATTTGTCTTTTGTTAATTGGCCAGGGGCTAGTTATTATATGGGTACGAAATTAATCATATACTCCTTATAGTAGTAAACATTACTAACAATATTCCCATTTTCTTCTCCTAATTGGACAAGGCCAACGACTTTCAAATTCTTTCTTTTTAAGGGCGAAGAAAATTGCATTCATCACAAGGATAAAAAAAATTGAAATTGATACAGTAATAGGAAAAGACAAGCATTGAGAGAGTCTCAGAAAGTGCACTAAGCTTTCCTATGACTTTCGAATGTGATGAATTAATGATTGCAATTATCATTTCGTACTCATCTTCAAATTCGACCCAAAAAAAAAAATTAGCCTTGGTAATTACATACTTCGATAAAGCTATCTCTGAACACACTTACATATCAAAAAATAAGACAATATATGTTACTATTTAATATCAAAAACTAAAATAATGTTACTACTATTTAATATAGAGAATGTGTTAATCTTATGGAGGATCTAGTGCTAATCCAACTTTTCATGTTTCTTTTCCTGTTTGGCTCTTTTTAAACTACTTGAGTAATATGGAAAAGTTGGAAAAAATTAAGCAACCTTTTGCTGTTCAATCGAGGTGGCTTTGAATTATTGTTAGTAGTCTGATTACAGGTTAAAAGCCACCATGAAATAAATATAAAACGGTATAATTATAACTTTTTCGATAACTCAAGTGTCCAAGCTAGTTTACGCACACCTCTATTAATTTTGGAGACTAATCCCACCATCCCGTGATTTCGAAAATCATATCTCCCTAACAAACCTAATACTGGCAGTATTATAAACATGTCTGATGTCACATGCCTCACTGTTTTTTTACAAAAATAAAAATAAATGTTCACTTGGATGTGCGAATTAATTAAGAGCTCATACCAGAAGGTCAACACATCCATGATGTCAAGTAGATCCGACATGCTCGGTAGCTCTTATTGATGGGTTATTGTTTGAAGCTTGAATTCAAGAATTATTGTAATTTTTTTTTGCCTGTGTAACGGAACTAATATATCATATCGTTGTTTCTAACCACAAAACCATCCATACACCGGCCTGAATTTTTGTTTTTCTTCTCTCTCCTTTTTCCTTCGCAATTCCTAATAAATGGAAGATTTAAACATGGATGAAGCAACGAGCATGAAAAAAGGGTAAAACGAAATATTGTTGTTCTTAGCGTTCAAAAACATGAACATTCGTCCTTTGGTTTTTTGGTCATATTCAAGGCATTAGCTTATGTAAGCATAGGCCAGATCACTTTGGAACGTAACACTTTTGACTTTCGAACTTCTCCTCCATTACTTTTAGTTTGGGTTGTTGGCTCCTCAATTTTTTTAATGAGTAGAGCAATCCGGTTTGTGGGGCCTGCCAGGAGCTTTATTTCGGTGATTTGAACTGTTAATTACGTAATGTGGGTTCACGTACCTCGAACAATTTTGTTGTAATTGGGTCTCTAATAGGAATTTAAAGTTGTGCTCCTATTATTGCTTTAAGCGATCAAATGATATGTGAAGAAACAATGATTGATTAAAAGGTAGACAGTTAAAAAGAATTCAGTCAGTCTAAAAAATTTTACGGAACCATCAGGAGCATTTAAGCTCTCATTCAACATTCAACCTCTTTACTCTTCAATCTTCATATGTTAATGGAATTGCACGAATGGCTCAACTCTTATTTACCGTAGTATAAATTAATATTTCCTCCATCCGGATTTGTTAATCCATTTTGGGAGTTCGTGCCATTTTTCAAATGATTACTTTTTATAATTTATAATGTTTTACGTAATTTAAAAAATATTATCTTATAGAATTAATTGAGATCTATTAAATAAGATTCATATTGGACATATAATTACTTACCAATTTAAAGATATCACTAATTTTTTATGCGGCTGCAATAGAACGTGTGACAAACAAATCCGGACGGAAGAAGTAATGTAATTACCCATATATGATGACCTCATCGATGACGTTTTATTTGGCTACTTAAACGGTTAAACCATTTGTTTTAAAAAGTAATTGTCTGAGAAATGCAGAGAAGATGTGAACAAAAACAAGCCCTGAAAGAGGGGAGTTTTAGTCAACCATATTGTCAAGGCCATTAAAGGGCACATTTGACATTTGAATTCAAATCCGTGCCGGACTTTTTGGATCGGGGGTCATACATTTATTCACCCACCAAATTTATTCTCATTTAAATGCAGTATTGTTATCTTTACTCGTGAGAAGTTTAGGCGCCGTTTTAAAAAATTTGCGCTTTTGTATTTTTTTTTTTTACTTTTCTCATTTTTCGAGACAGACCATTATTCTCATATAGATCAAACTAAACAGACCAAAAAGTTAGAAAGCCAAAGCTTTGTGGAATGACCCCCTAAATTGGGTTTTAAAAAATTGGAAAAGAATACAAGTCTTTTTCTTTTTTTTTAACTGGAAAAAGAATACAAGTCTAATACATTATTTTTTGCGTTCAAATCGCCCAATTACTTGAAAAGGTCTAGCAATTTACGATGGAGGAAGTATTATAGATATGAAGCAAGTGTATTGACTAACTAAAATAAAAAATAAATTCTCTCATTGACTCTCTCTCCTACATGGAGTACTTTCAATGAAATTTATTTTGCTTTTTTTTCCTTACATTTTATAGAATCCCAAAAGTTATAAATAAAAGACCTGAAAAAGATTTCGAACTTCCACTCATATTCAAGCTAACTCTCTTACAGAGTTTTCTATATTAAATGTAAATTGTAAATTAACACATTAGTGGCAAGTACCATTAAACATGACATAATTTGTTTTGCTTTCATACATAACACGGGTTCCGCGCTTGTTATATACTTCATTCGTCCATTTTATAGTGTGTACATTTTCATTTTGGGTTGTCCCTTAATAAGTGTGTGTTTTGAAAAGTTAGTGGGTACATTTCCTATTTTGCCCTTAAAAGTAGATTCTTTTTTAAAAAGTTAGTGAGTATTATTATATTGATAAGGGTAAGTAATGGAAAGTAGATATAAGAGTTGTAAAAGTTGATGTGAGAGAAAAATACTCCCTCCGTTCCTAATCCCCACTTTCTCTCTCTTGCCTTTTTTCAAATAAAAAAATGAAGTACTTTCGTGTATCATTTTTTGAATTTTTTTGCACCGAATTAAAGTACTCGTCAAGTACTTCAATTTGGTGAGAAAAAATTCGAAAAATGATTTACGGAAGTAGTTCATTTTTTTATTTGAAAAATAGCACGACTTTTCGTAGTGGAACATTAATTTGGAACGGAGGGAGTAGTTGGAATTTTCAGGTAACACACTTAAAAAGGGACGGAGGGAGTATTAACGAGGTTTGGCCCAAGGTCTTTCAAGGCCTTATGTGAAAATATCAACATTAGCCTAGTAATTATACTAATTTGTCTTTTAAAATCAAATTGTTACAAGATATTTGTTTTAATTCATAAAAATTAGGTAGTTCTTAGAATTGAATTTTGAACACTTCTTAACAAGGGAAGCGGGGGCCCTGTAGTGAGCCCCATCCGGCCATCCATCTCGGTAATGAACGGCTCGGATTTTAATCCAAATAATGAACATCTCAGATCATCTCGGCACTGATGGCTCGGTCTTGATTCAAACTCCAAATGATCCGAGCCGTTCATTACCAAGATGGACGGCCGGATAGGGAGCCCCTCACTACAGGGACCCCGGAGTCCCAGACTCCTTAACGAGGATGTATTTGTTACGGTTATTGCCCAAACTAATCTATAAGTAATCCATATATTAGGAAACGAGTGTAATGCTTTTTTCTTAGCTTATTCCGGGCGTACCCTTGTCACACCCTCTTTAGGCCCTAAGGTATTCTAAGGCTTAGAGCCATAGGTATGAAGGCAATTGAGAAGAATTTGACATGACTCTAGTCAACCCCCCAGCTGATTAGGTTGGTTATCTTCTAGCTAGGTGAAGACCTGTCCAGATTAAACATCTATCGAACATATAATACACACAATGTTCATTAAATAGTCTTCCAACTTACATATAATTACTATATCAACTTACCCACTTCCCCAAAAAACTCTCTTCCAGGATTCCCCACACACCGCGTTTCAGAAAAACAAAATAAAAATGTATAATTCTTATGCTTGGAGATGAGTTTTTATGGACTTGGAAGTCTCACTCAATTTGTACTATATTTTGACCTACGTACACAACCACCATCCAATTATAACCCAATCTACACACTCTCACATACACATGAAACCCACCTCGTAATTGTGTGTGCATCTGCGCACACTGGATTCTTGCACTCTTTCTTCTTATTTTTTTTGTTTAGATTTTGTATTTTTACCTTATATATACATTTGTTTCTTAAATTGTTCTTTGCTTAATCATTTTAATGCATTTTGAATATCATTTCATTCTTAACTTTTCATCTCAAAAATTACAACAATTCCACTACACTGGCAAAATGAGAGGAAAATAGCCACCATTACCATTTGAAACTCTCTGATGCATAATATCCAAATTCATAAGTGGCTAAACCATGGATTAGATGCATTATACTTTATTAATAATTTACAATTTTGACAATAGTCTTGTTTCTTATCTTTGTCGATAGAACTCACAACAAAAGACGAATTTGAAGATTTAGGGATAAAATTTAAAAGAAAAGTAGGTAAGTCTAATTGGATCAAGAATGTTGAATATTCACATTTTAGTTATTGTGTATCTAATTGGTCTTAGACTTGACCGCTGGGACAATTCAAACAGTTGATTTGTTTTCAGAATATATGTAATTAATTACTACTTTTCTTAGTAAATATTTAATCTTTTTTAATATCTTTTGCACAAACCTTCTTTTATTATTTTGACATTGCTTAATTACTATTTTTTTTTGTTGAATTGCATTTAAAAGGTGCCCCCACTAGCGTTGAGTCATGGCTACGCGGCCTACGCCACTGGCTCTACGTATATGTGAGGGATTGTGGATTGAGTTATAGTTGGATGGTTGTGTATGTAGTATCTCTTAGGTCTCCTCACAAAAATCCAAAGCAAAAAAGGATGTATTTTAGAAATGATCCCTCTAGTTCGCATGATTTTCAATTTCGTTTCTTTAGTATTAATTGTGTCAATCGTAACACTATAGTTTACATTACGCCTCAATTTCATCCTTGTCGTTGACGGTGTCAATGAAACAAAAGAGAATTGAAGGGCAAAATTTTCATTTCCCTCATCGAGAGACGATATTGAGATTTTATGCAAAAAAGATAAACTATTTCTAAAATTTTACATTTTACTTTTGTTTTGCAAATAAAAATAGAAGACATCGTATGTAATATATGTGCAACTCAATTATTGGATAATCAAAATATGTAGACAATTAAAATTTACATGTAATTATTTATTGAAAAATACATGTGAAAAATACGATCCCAAGACATTTAACAACGGGTTTGCTTTTCAAATTTTACAGTAATATAATTCTGATATACAATGTAATGAAAATTTTAATTTTCCCAACATTTTTTGATTATTCAAAAAAAAATGCGGTGAGAAATTTATTAGGTATGGTGTCATTATTTTTATTTGCAAAAAAAGGAAATGGTAAAATTTCAAAAATAGTCCCTCTAGTTTGCATGAAATCCCAATTTTGTCCCTCTGGCGGGAAATTGATACCTTTGAATTTCATTTGTTTCATTGATAGCATCAACAAGAGGGACGAAATTGAGACTTCATGCATATTAGAGGGACCATTTCTAAAATTTACCTAGAAAAAATGAGTTATTTTTTTTATTTTTTTCCAACTTGCATGTGTGTTCGGGCCATCTTACATGCAACTCAACTTTTTCCCTCCTAGTCCCGTCATAGTCAATTCATCCACCCGGAACTATGAGATTCACAAAAAATACTACTACGACCTAACGCCCCAAAATTGCTAACTTTCGAACTCCTTGTTCCACTACCAATTAGCTTAAGTGTTTTTCGGTTTGTATTTACTCAAATTTTTTTTGTCTTTGTTAGTTTTGCGTCAAATTTTTCACGTCTTTTGATTAATAAGTTGGCTTTTGGTTGGAAATTTCTCAAAAAAAATTGATAATTCTCATAATTTTACTTTTCCAATTCCTCACATCGAGACGAATCAAAAGGCGTGATAATTTTGACTCAAAATTAAAAACAAGACAAAAATTAAATAAAGACAAAACTAAAAAATTGAAAAACAACCCCTCAATATATTTGGGTTTTCAGCTTATCCACGCTGTCACTTGAGCTCCCATTGTGGTTAAAATTAAAATGAGTAATTATGAGGCTGCTGTTAGAAAATAGAAACCCCGTTGTCTACCCAACGCGGATTGACGACGGACTCAGAGTCGGATCAGATGTGATCGAGAAATGTCAATCTCAACACTAAAACGGTTATATATTATTAAACTCCACAACCACCCCCTACCCTTTCCGTTCTACCTTCGCGACCACTACTAGTCTCATGGGCTAAATTACTCCATCTGTCCCATTTTAAATAGTCTCTACTTAAATTTGTGTCATTTTTATTTTAAAAGGAAATATATTTCTAGATATTTTTTTATAAATTTTTACACCATTCAAAAGTACTCATTAAGATTTTTGGAATGGTACAAAAAAATTTAAAAAGTAATTTAAGATCAAATCTGTATGGTCACCCATATGAAATACTCCCTCCGTCCGGATTTGTTGGTCCATAAACATGCTTTTTCATTTCCGAAAATGTTTGTCCATTTCCAAAAATTAAAGGGTAAAACATGGAAAAAAATACACAAAAAGTAGAAAAAAAGTAATGACAAAAAAATTGGAATCCCCAAAACGGACCAACAAATCCGGATGGAGGGAGTATTTAAATTGGAACGGAGGAAGTACTACGCGGAGCAATTTTGGTAATTACAAAACCCCTCAGTCTCTCTATATATAGCTTCGTTGATCCCTTCCAAGTTCCACCCCCACTTGGTTCAACCAAAACAGCTGTCTTCTTCTTCTTCTTCCCGCCTCTCCCTCTCCCTCTCTCTCTCTCTCTCTCTCTCTCTCTGTCCATGCCACCAATCAGTTCGCTTCAACTTCCGGCCAAAAACCTGAACATATTTCAGGGCAGAAATGCCAGCTTCAAGCTCCGTGGCTCCCCACTGAACCCATCAAACAGAAACTCTTCACTCAGTTTACAAACCGTTAAAGCCGTTGCAACCACCGAGTCCACTCGAACTCACCTATCCAACCTTGAAAAACTCCTCCAAAAGGAATACAAGCCCAACCCTGTTGCCCTTGCCCCACAAGATGTCCAACCGGAAACCAACAAAGGAAAAGGTTTACTGGAAAACCTCAACTTGGACAGAATCTGGCCAGAAATGAAGGCCGCCGAGGACATGTCTCCTCGGCATCTCAACCGCCTCCAGCGGCTGCTCTCCAAGTCCCCGGATTATTCTCCGAGGAACGTCCTCGGCAGCCGCTGGCGGGATTACCACGGCTGCAACGACTGGTCCGGCCTCCTCGACCCGCTCGACGAGAATCTACGCCGGGAGGTCGTCCGGTACGGTGAGTTCGTCCAGGCCGCCTACCACAGCTTCCACTCCGACCCCGCCACATCGGCGAACGAGGCTCCGGCCCCACACCGCCATGTGGCGTTGCCGGACAGGTCCTACAGGGTCACCAAGAGTCTATACGCCACGTCATCAGTCGGGCTGCCGAAGTGGGTCGATGATGTGGCGCCAGATCTCGGGTGGATGACCCAAAGGACCAGCTGTGTCGGGTATGTGGCCGTGTGCGAAAATCGAAGGGAGATCGAGCGAATGGGGAGGAGGGATATTGTCATCGCGCTCCGTGGTACCGCCACGTGTCTCGAGTGGGCCGAGAACGTAAGGGACCTACTAGTCCCGATCCCGGATAAAAAAGACCCGACCCATAAACAATCCAAGGTTGAATGCGGCTTCTTGAGTCTATACAATACACCTGGGGCCCACGTGCAAAGCTTGGCCGAGTCAGTAGTTCAAGAAATCCAGAGACTAATGGAAAAGTACAAGGGCGAGACCCTAAGCATCACCGTGACTGGCCATAGCCTCGGTGCGGCTTTAGCCTTACTAGTGGCTGATGAGGTGAGTACGTGTGCGCCGGACGTGCCACCGGTGGCTGTTTTCTCCTTCGGCGGCCCTCGCGTTGGAAACCGAGGTTTCACGGATCGTATCACCGCGAAAAATGTGAAGGTGTTACGTATCGTCAACTCTCAAGACGTGATCACTAGAGTTCCAGGCATGTTCGTTAGCGAAGGACTAGACAGGACTCTCAGGAATTCAAGAGCTGCAGGGGTGCTCGATGTGCTCGATAACCACATGCCATGGGCTTATTCGCACGTCGGGACCGAATTGAGAGTGGACACAAAAATGTCGCCGTATCTAAAACCGAACGCAGATGTAGCATGTTGCCATGATTTGGAGGCATATTTGCATCTGGTGGATGGGTTCTTGTCATCAAATTGTCCTTTTAGGGCTAATGCTAAAAGAAGTCTAGTGAAGTTGGTCCATGAACAAAACTCTAATGTCAAGAAATTGTACACGAGTAGGGTAAAGGCCTTGAGCTTGAATCTTGAGAGAGAGGGAATATTCCCCATGTCAAGTTGTTTGCCTAGTCCTTCTTGATCGTAATGAAAAATGTACAATTATGGTTGTTGTACAAACCAAAAACAAATTTATGGGTATTCTATTGTGTCTAGTTACTGTGAAAATCTCTATGCGTATTGTCAAACAAAAAGGAAGAAATTTCGCTTCCGTATTAGTAATCTATATACACAAATAAATTTGTGTCCAAAATCAAATCTATTTTTGGTGATATGCTTAGAGTTATTTCACGTAACAAATACTTTAGTTCCTTTCTTTCTTTTTTTTGAAACAGTCAATTTATATCATAAACAACCATACGGCAAAGAATCCAAAGATTATATCACAGAATACAGAAATAAACCAAAACAATCAAAATCTAAGACCAAGCTACTGAAAAGCACATAGGCTTCTTACTCGTAGACACACCTGCCGAGGCAAACCAACACTAGGTGGCGGCACAGAGTTTGTCCTCAATTTAGTAGTAGAGGATCCCAAATGGACACCCAGCTCAAACCATTAAGCTTAAAACCCGGATGAAATCTATAACAGAACACTCCACGCAGGGAGCCAAGTAAAGCACCCATAAAGGGGCTAATCGAACCACCAAAAGGGGTAAAACAGAACCGAGATATCAAACAAAAAAAATAAAATAAAAAAGAAAAAACTCCGGGCAAAGTAACCTGACGCCAAAATCATCACACCAGTACTGATACCTTATTCACCGGAGAGGCCAACCCGAACCCCAAGTTACAGACCTTCACAGGTCGGACCCAAAACAAACAGGTGGAGGCGGAGGGTGGGTATGTGGCGCCGGATCTAAAACTTATTTGCTCTCTCTCTCTCAGGGCCGGTCAAAAACTAATTACTGGTTCCTTTGAAATTAGAAAATCTATGCGTGCAACTAGATCCTTGGAATTTCAAGTTAATTTGAAATTGCTCCAATACGAGTACTATGATCCTATTTTGAGATGCTCGAATATCGCTCTTATTGCTTGATTGAAAAAGAAAAAAACTTAACTCTAATTGATGCAAAATACAATTTGGATTTATTTCATCTCTTCACCAATATTGTCAATCGGGCATGGCAATCTACTAGTAAATTACACTTATCTCCCCTGAAGTTTCTGAAAAATTTAGAGACTTCCCCTATTTACCTGAAATTACACTGTCTCCCTTTAGTGGCGATAGGTCTAACAGGGGGAGCTTAGTGCAATTTAAAAAAAAAAATAAGAAAGGTCTCTGAGATTGTTAGAAACCTCAAGGGAGGTCAGTGCAATTTACCCTGTTAATTTTGCTTTCCAATTGGTTGTGTTGACTCGTTAGAAGTAAAACTCTTTGATTTGTATAGCTGGACAGAAAAAGTATTTTTAACATTGACCATATTCAAACAGACTTTTCGTCTTACGTTGTTCTGATTTTCCATTCACTTCTATCACTAGGCTATATTTAGCAACAAAAATGTTATTTGTACAATTATTTCGATTCCAATTATTTATAATTCTCTCACATACACGTGAGACTTATACCCATAATTGTGTGAGGGATCCACATGTATGAGATGGGGTTGTTGTAATAACTCGAATATTCGTAAATAAAAATTCGAATTATATTTTTATTAATAATAATTTTCTCGAAAAATTATTTAATCATCAATTTATTTATTTAAATTAGTGTATATTCGTCCGCGTAATTACGTACACATGCCAAAGACGATATGGTAATTCAACTAGCATCTAATCCTAACCCTACGCTTATGTCACTTCACTAGTGTTACCTCCGCTTACATCATCACCTAGCACTATCTAAAATTAAATGCCTAAGATACACCTTTAAATACCTAGATTTTGTGTAAGTTACACACATATATATATATATATATATATATATATATATATATAGAGAGACAGAGAGAGAGAGAGAGAGAGAGAGAGAGAGAGTTCAATTTGTTCATTTCCAATTTTGACCAACTCACTCAATTTTGACTTTCCATATAAGGAAACTTTCCACTTATGGTATACTTTCCATTAATAGTATTGTCTCTCACAGGGAGACACAATCTACCCACTGACGCGCCTAGATTTCCTAGTTATTAACTTCCTGCCAATTATCAGTACAATTTGCTCCGGAAGATTACGTAGTCGCGTGTAATTGCACCGCGAAACGTATGACGCAGCTATTAATAGCATGACGCGCCTAATTAGTAACATGACACGCCTATAGATATGATGACGCATCTATAGATATGGTAGCCTTATAGCCTTTATCGCTCTGCAGTGCAATTTGCTCCGGTAAAGCGGTTAGTCGCGTAGAAACTGCGCTTATAAGTTACATAGTCTAATTAAAACCCCATGCATTATTGGCATAGCTATGTACCTAGCCTTATCTCCAAATCAATAGCTTTTATACCCCCGTGGTACAAATTAGTCCGAAAACTAGCCAATCGCGTAGAGATTACATCGGAAAGACCCGTAGTCATACATGCATTATTGGACTAGCCATTAATGACCTATGAGGGAATATATTCTCTCATAAATACTACGTCATAAGTAGACTAGCCTTTATTCAATAGCCTTTATAGCTACGTGATATACGCAGTGCAATAAAACACCGGGAACTAGGTTTATCGCGCGTAATTTACACTGTGAAGTTACGTAGTCGCTTTAAAACTCCACGCATTATTGTCGTACCTACTCATCTAGCCTCATAACTAGCCCTAACATGTACCCGTAGCATGATGTACCTATGGACTAGCCATTAAGTTAGATTCCCAGGCATTAAATGGAGAAAACTTCCTAGCAATTTCTCATGGGGGGAGGGCCGGCCATATGAGAGGGGGAGGGAGCTCACTCCATTGCCTATAAATAGAGAGCAAATCCTTCATAAGTTCTCACACCTTCACTCTTCTCACTCTCATATTTCTTGTAGTAGTTTTCCAAGTAGTTTTAGTAGTAAAAAGCTCTCTAGTTCTTCAATTTCTTGAGTTGTCTTCAAGAAACTCAACCTCCGCCACCACTCTCCACCTTCCAAAGCCGCCCTTAGATCTTAGTTTAGTTATTCCGGCATACTCTCCGGCGTTTCTAAGAAAGTTAATTTTCTTTTCGATGCCGTTACTCCGCCCGTCCATCATTAGCTTTGTCTTCTTCCGTTTGAAACTGGAATACGGTAATAATCTTTATCTAAGTTTCTACTAGTTATTTTAGCGCAACTTTAATTTTTAGTAATATTATAATGCCCGGTTTAAAAATAAGAGTTAGTAGTTTTACGGTTTCGGAAAAGAAAAGTGTTATGATTTTAAAAATATTTTTTCAAACCTACGCAGTCGTTATAATGCCCGAATGGAAAATGATATTTCAAATTTACACAGTTATAATGTCCGATTGATTTTTGGAAAAATACGCGAACGGTTGCATTTTGGAAAAGGCGAAATTATCGACAAATGAGAATTTTCTGAAAAAGACTCTGTGGAATATTTTTGGGAAATGAGGAAAATGTTTTATGACTAACTTGAGACTGTGGAATGACTCAAGGCTAACACTCTTGAAAGTCTATCTACAATGAGGATGGGTGATATTAACTGGATACTCCGCCCCCCTCTGCCTGGGACTTTCCTGGTTATTCTATTGTCAAGAGAAGGTCGCCAAAAGAGAAACGATATTTTGAGAGACACGTTTTACTAGGAAATATTGATTTACGGAGAAACACGTTTTACGAGGAAACACTGATTTTTGAGAACACGAATTACGAAAAGTTGCACTTTGCGAAAAGAGATTTCGAGACATGTGCATAGACACGACACGATTTTCGAGACAAAGATTTTGAGACATGTGCGTAGCCACGACACGATTTTCGAGACGAATAGTTGACACAAGAAAAGAGATGAGAATGAAAATGAGATGGGAACGGAAATGATTTTTGAAATGAGAATGTGTATGGGAATGCAGTGAGAGCACCGCCCCAATTCCCGGAGAGCATCTGGTGGTAAGGGCTGAGCATGCATAACACATAGCGAACGGACCTCGAAATGTGCTGTGGGGATCAGTAATACGAGACGACCGGTACTATGTAACGTGTGGGCCGCGAGATGAACGAACCTTATAAACAGACTCGTTGAGTTCAGTGATATAAGACGGCCGAGATCTCGAACAAAAAAATTGGCACTGTCAGTTGAAAGAGGACGGAAACAGACCAATAACTTTCAGAGTGAGGAGAGATGATTGAAATGACGGAAATGAATGAGATGATTGAGATTAATGAAGAGATAAAATTTGAAAAAGAATGCCTATGATGATAATGAGAATTGAGAACGAGACACATGATCACCGCTACGTTTACTTTGATTTATGTTGACATTGGCACAAGCATATTTACACCGGCACTGTTATATTTAAAATTGTTTTTGGATAAACTCATGTTATTACTTTCAAGCCTTATATATTGTTCTAGAATTGCTAGTTAGGATTTGGGTAGAGTTATTACTGGGCGTCTCGCTCACGGTGTTGCACTTGTGTAACCTGGCATAATACCATGATGTTGCCTGGCGACTCAGACGTATTTTGTCAGAATTCCAAGATGAACATGAGGAATTCTATTACCAACAGAGTCTTGGAGCAGGAGCTGCCGGCCTGGGGAGTGACCCGGCAGAGGGATATATAGAAGACGCCATAGATTTCTCCCTATTATAAATAATGTAATTCGGCGCAGAAGACGCCTTGTCAGACTTATATTTGTATTTTCCTTTTATTGTATTGTAATAATAATTAGCGTTCCCAAATTTTTGGGGTGTTACAGTTGTAAATGGTTGGAGTTCAAATGGTTGTACATATAGCATGATTCATTTAGCAAGGTTGAGGTTTTTTTTTTCTTTTTTTTTGACTTGCTATATACTACGTTCATAATGTCAAAAACTACAATAATTTTTTGCTGTTTAACTATTCCTTCGCACCGTGGGTTTTTTTTTTTTTTTTTATATTCGATATAATCAGTGGGGTTAGTGAGTGAGTTAGTAAGTTAGTCCAGAGGGTGTCTAGAAGCTATCCATAGACCTAAACCTCAAACGCCTCGGTACCGAGGCTCGAGTCCTGGGCTCGCTTATGGGATAACCAGGATATAACTGCTAGACTACAAGCCCTTGATTCTGCACCGTAGGTTCAAAAGCGTGAAAAATCAAAACATTGACGATGAAATGGGAATTTCGTCCCAAGAAAAAGACTTCGGTAAATTTTGACAGAGTTTTGGGACCATTCAAGACAAAATTAGAGAAAATGATGGAACATTTATAGTAATTGATATTGACTTTTTAAAGTTACTCTTAATTACTCCCTCCGTCCCATTTTCATAGTCCAGTATTCCTTTTTGGGACGTCCCAAAATGTTAGTCCACTTTCCAAAATAAGCAATAGAAAGCTAATAAAGTTACATTATTACCTTTTTGTTTGAATTAAAGTACTACTATTTTCATCAATCAAATCACCTTTTTGAGAGGGCATAAATGGAAAATTGAACACTTTTTGATGTAATCATTGTGTCCCCTTAAAAAGTTGGAACCCCCAAGTGGGACTATGAAAATGGGACGGAGGAAGTAATATTTGTTGATGTGACACTTATGTAAAAAGAAAGGATAAAAGAGTAATGTCGTGCAACTTTTTTATGTTGAATTTGAAAACGGAATATTCTTTTTGGGACATACAAAAAAAGGAAAGAATGACATTATAAACTGTTCATTTCTTGTAATGTAATGTTAAATTGGTAGAAATTACTCCCTCCGTCCCAAAATTTTTGTCCGGTCCGCAAAACGAGGACCTAAAAATAATAAGTCTTTTAAAAAAAAATTTCTAAATTTTTTCATAAATTAAAAGTACTCGTTGATATCTAGTAACTTGTATAAAAAAATTGAATTTTTCTTGAAATTTTTTGTGTTATTTTTAAGTTCTCGTTTTACGGATCGGACAAAAATTTTGGGACGAAGGGAGTAGCTATTGTAGCTATTCGCTTATAGTATTATTATTGGTCCTGACATATCACACCATGCATTGAAGATGGAGGAACCGTATTATCAGCTAGAGAATCAAGCTAAAGAACAAGCGCCAATAGAAGACTGGTATTTGAATATGAATTCTTAGAGAACCTTGTTGCCTTCTTATTTTGTGTCAGACAAATGTAATTTTATTCACCAATATTTATTCCATTTTGTTGTAATCAAATTAATGACCGCTCTATGTTATTTCTGCTGCGTCTTAATGATTTCATTTTTAATTATATAAATCTTTTTTCATAAAATGACTTAACTAATGCCTCAAAAAATTCAGGGCGTTACAAAAATGCGTCATTTACTCTTTTACCCTTGTCTTCAAATATTTAATTAACAAATCAATCATGAGTTAAGAGTAAAATTGAAAAGACAAAAATTATACAAAGGAATGATATTCTCTAAAAAGTTAGAAACCAAAAAATGGACAAATAAATACAGACGGAGGGAGTACAATTTTGCATTTAAATGATTCCTATCACATAAAAAAAGAAAGCGTAAAATTAAAAATTTATCAAATAAAGTATATTGATTTTTGTAAAGGGATTAACATTTTAAGACATTCCAAAATTGGAATACTTGTAACGCCCCGATTTTCGGAAGCATTAATTAAGATAACTAATTAGGATTAATTTAATAAAACGAGTTTCCATCAGAGTGCACGTTGAAAAACGTGAAGTGCAACCCATTACAAAATACTTAGTACGGTTTGAGAATTTAATATTACAAATCCAACATTAACATAAAGGGGTGGGTTCTACAGATTAAGGTTTAATTCTGGATTCCACTGCTCCTCCTGAGCCTGGTTTGCCGGAAAATCCTCGGCTCCGTAATAACTGTCTCCCTCGACTCCAACAGTACCTGCTTGGTCGTAGTCTGGCATAATACGTCCGAGTCGCGAAACAACATCATGGTATTATACCAGGGTCACACAAAGTGTAACACTGTGAGGGATAAATCACTCAATAGCTACTCTTACCCTCCCAACCCTTGCTTAACATACAGTACAAGATATATGATTGAAAAGCAGTAATTAAAGGAATAAGTAGGAATTGAATCGTAAAGCAGAAATTAAACACATAGCTGATTTCATTACTAGCCATTAACTTACATATTCATCTACGTTCTCAACCTAGAGAACTCTCCTCCCGGTTAACCACTAAGGACTGTGGCCAAACTGTGATTTACTCCCCCCTTGCTTGCCCGTACCTCGGGAGCCCCAATGGAAGGTGTAAGTTATGTACTTAATCCAGCCGTCAGCCGCCTCACAAGGATGAATTTCCCAGGGACCAAACTATACCACTGGGCTACGACTGGCAACAACCAAGTCCTGTAGGTATATAGCCGAAACTGGACTATAATACTTCCACCCTTATAACGCCTCAGAATTCAAATGAAGTATATCACAGAGTGTCACATCCTAGGGTTTCGAAAACAAGACAAAATGCCAACAATCCTCCAAAACAAATCACTTGGCGAAACTGCCTTTCAACAACAATCTCGGAGCAACAACCCATCAATAAATTTCCAGTTCACTTTTCCATTAACCTCATCGTCTATGTAATATCCGCGTACGATCACCCAACCCGGGAACCTAGTTGTCCATTCTAACATTCAACATGTTTACGGAAAGTACACTTAAAAGAAGAAGCAAAGCGATAATGATAACACAGGGGTCATAATCGAATATCTCAATTCACAAGTTCACGAAATTCAAGTAATCGAAATCCAGGGGTCTAAACGTAATAAATCCAAACTACAGGGGCCAAAATATAATTTACTCAACTTTTGGGGTCAAACCATAATTTGAAGAATGTAATAGACACCAACGTCATTTTAGGTAAATACAAGGGTGTCCAACATAATTTCACGACTTTAGGGTCCTTAGTGTAATTTTACAAACTTTGGGGGTCTTTTTGTAAATAAACATAATACAAGGTCAAAAATGTAATTTTTCCACCAACAAGGGTAAATACGTAAAATACTTTATTTTAGTTAATAAAGTCCTAACTTGTCATAAAATGAAATTCCTTGATTTTTTTCTAAGTACAAAACTACACATTATGTAATTTACACACACAAGGGCAAAATGGTCATTTCACACCCGAAGGGCATTCCGGTCATTTCGTTACACTCATAAATTTCCAGTAGTGACATTTAGTTGATAAAAATAGGTTTCGTAAATGATTCACAAGTACGTACGCCAAGTTTCACAAAATTATACTTTAAACCCCAAACTTTAACACAACGATCAAGAACAAGGTTAAGCACAATAAATTCATGGAGAACCTCCTATAAACAGTTAGTAAAGTATTAAACATGCTTGGAATAATTAAAAACATGAACCACAATGAAACTAAGG
>JAXBDA010003362.1:30182-35154 GCA_036023075.1 Gaultheria prostrata | reverse complement strand
GCGGTAGTGCGCAAGGATTTGAGTCTACTAGGGCTAAGTGAGGAAGCAGCACTTGATAGAGCTCAGTGGAGGAAAAGGATTCATGTAGCCGACCCCAATTGATTTGGGACATAAGGCTCGGTTTGGTATGGTTTGGTTTAGGAATGGTGTAAAAAAACTAAATTCTAGTATTAGTTCTCTAATGTGGTAATGCTATTTCATATATATTTTTCACGACATCCCAATGGAATTTCTATATGTGGATTCCATGACGGAGAGGTAGAAACAAATCGAAATGCTAAATTACAACAATACCTATATCTTGACTGAATTTGGCAGTTGGCACCGAGGTATGGCCACGTATAAACATAGCATGTGTTTGTACCTCACCACTAGAGGATGAGATTTGGAGCGTCATGCTAAAAATAGTTATGGAATAGCATACAAATCTAGAGCATCTCCATTGTTGACTTGCTATTTGGCTAGCTATTGGTAATGCCAAATTATTTGTTATAGCAATATTGTTCTAATGTTGTGATGCTATAGTAAATTGATAAATCATAGTGCTATTTATGGGGCCCATCAAGAGAGAGAACGAGTAAGAAATCCGTTTTATATTGATAAGTATTCCAGAGTCATAAAGATGATAGACTTTATGCTATGAAATTGGCACTCGGTAGTTAATTCTCCAGGTAATATCCGAGATAGACTTGAACAAATTACAGTGGTAATTTATGATCATCTTCAACCTAGCGAGAGATTCTCAACAGTCCGGCAACTTAAAGAGTTAAATGCGGAGATCTCTTTAGCTGAGGTTAATGAGATCCATGGGGCGAATGGTAACGGAAGGATAGGCTAATGCGGAATGAGGTGAATTCAAGTATGAAACTAGAGTTTTCCTCACCCAAGACTTTTGAAGATAAATAAGGGTGTCCTCTCATTGAGGTTGAGGATTTGGGGACTGGGAATTGGCAGAATTGCTTGGTAGGGAAGTTCATTGACGAGAAGCTTCCTTTTCTGGTGGTGAACAATATTGCTATGAAGATTTGGGTAAAATTTTGGTATCAAGGATGTGATGGCTAATGATGTTAGGTTCTTCTTTCTCCTGTTTCACCAGGATCATGGGTTGATGAAATTACTTGAACCTGGGGTTTGGGGACAAGATAATGTTCTTGAACAAGTGGCACCCCCACATGAAAAATGGAGAGAACATATTATGGAGATTCCATTGTGGGTGCCTATGAAGCACCGACACTCCTAGAAGCCGGCATGTCCCCATGTCCGATACTAGGACACAGGGACACGCAAGGGACATGGCAAAATACGTACGGGACACGCCACGTGGCTTGTCCAATAAATTTAACTAATTATCTTTGGGGGCCATGGGTGAGACACGGCTGGGACACGCGAGGGACACGAAGGGGTTAAATATGTAATTTTTTAATTTGGGGGGTGGGGGGTGGTTTAATGTGTATTACTTCAATTATTTTGGGTTAAAAGTGTAATATGATGTATATATGATGCTTGTTTATATATATTGAAGCTTCATGCTTATACACATAACTATATTTTCCATTGGTATATTTATTTTTCTTGTGTACCTTGCTGTGTCTGTGCCCCTTTTTTTTTGGAAATCCTGTATCCGTATACGTGTCCATGTTCGTGCTACATTTTATAATATTCCTTTTGGAGTATTGGACGACCACGGGTTTAGACATCATAGCTAGCTCGGTTGGAAGGCCTTTGTATGTAGATAAGTCGACAGAGACCTTGAAAAGGCTTAGTTTCGCAAAGGTGCGTGTTGACTGGATGTTGGGTATTTTGAATGGGGATATGGTCACTATCGGGATAAAATATGGGGAAATTCCTCAAATGCGGCATGTGTAGGTTATTCTAATTGGATATGGTCATTATTGGGATTAAATATCCGTGAAAATTCCTCAACTGCTACATGTGTAAGGTGTTTGGGCATGTTGAGGTCTCTTGTCCTTTGAAGGCCGCTGGGGGAGGCTCTTCAGGAAACGTTGCATCATGGTTCAAGAATCCTGTCCCAAGATGGTCTTTTGTTCTATGGATGGTGTGTTGGGGAAGGCTTTCCACTAAAGATAAGTTGGCGAGTTGGGTCGTAACTAATGACACTTGGGGGCACAAATTTGGTTTCCAGAGTTTTCCCAAAGGCTAGCAGAAGGCAGAAGCCAAGGCACGGGTTCTTAAAAATAGCAAAGGGGTGTTCTGACCCTAGCTTAGTTTTTAAGCCTTAATTCTCTGCATCATTATACCATATTCGGGGAGGGAAATAATCAGATTTTGAGAAAAGTGAAACTTATGGAGCTTGTCTGACCTCTTGGAAGAAGATCCCTGCTACTATGAGAATCGATAGTTGAGGTGTGTTTGGGATATGCATAGGGGGTTTCTAGATGGTTATTAAGGAGGTTTCTCCTTTGTTTGGTTTTGCAGGTGGTGCTTGCATCAGGATGCAATTTTCTCTTTGTTTTTCTTTGGTTTCTGTACTGGCTCGTAAGGATTTTCCCATGGCTTTGTTTGGGTGTGGTTCTCTTTATAAAAGAATTTATCTTTCCCAAAAAAAAAAAATTGGTGAACTTTATTGTATATTGGATTTCAATTTTCGCAATTGGCTCACTGCTCGAAGGTAATTTATTTGCAACCTATATCTACTGTCTACGGTTGTTAAATTGTGAATCGAAATAACCTTTCTTTGAATTGTGAACTGCATTGATTCATGAATTGTTAAAGATTCGATCATGATAGGTATATATACATACCCACATGTATGAACACATGTACTGAAGATTTATTATTAGTTGTAAGACTTTATGAGAGCAACCACTTTGGGCATACGTTGTCAAAATTAGTTTTGTCCCTAGTTGTCACCACCCACACCTGCATCGATAGGGGATTACATGGGTATTGTTGTATTGTGTAATGATTCATTAAAGAAATGAAAGCTTAGCCTTGTACAATAAAACCTATGTTGTTAATGATGATTATGAAGTCTAGTTGGTAAAAACCTTGCTTATATAGCAACATATTTGGGTAGGTCCGAGGCTCTTAACCTTAATGCGATCTATAATTTAGGGGAATTAATGAGATATTAGTCATAATTTGCGTTCATGTAGCCACATGACATTGTGCTCAATAATATTCACTCTTAATTGCATATTACAGTCTAGCAAATTAAAATCATACTATTTTAAAGACATTCTATGAACATTATGTGTTTGTCTCTCAATAAACTAGTTATGATCCTCTAATTTTGTACCGAAATTGAATCGGATCTCTAGGCCTGCCCTCTCTGTTACCATCTGGTTTTCATTTGGGGCATTGTTCAACGACATAACGTCCCTTGAGTTTCCCCATTTTTGGAGCTATAGGGGGGTGAGGTGCCACTATTTCGGTGGTTAAACTTTCTGAGAGCAGCCACTTGGTGCAGCGAAGCCCTCCATAAGAACTGACTAAATAAAGAGCTTATATAGCCAAAACCTCTCTCCAGTCCTCCCCCGCCCATACCCTCCTCGATTGGGGATTATGGGTACTGTTATTGTTATTTTTCTTGTAACATTTTAAAGACCTTGAACCCTTCTATTGGCTCATATGAGAGCATACTATGGAAATTTTACCATTCAAATAACCAATAATAATTCCTGACAACAAAGGTAGCTTAGCCTAAACATAGCTAGAATGATTTTTTCAATGTTCTAGAAAAAAGGTTAACAACAACATGCTCCGAATAAGAATAAATAGTTTAATCAATAAATGATTAACAAATTTTGTGCGGGAATTCAGTTTTTTCAAACGTAAGCTGTATAATTTTTTTTCTTGTTTGTCCCATAAAAGAAATTAGTGGTAGAAGTGGTTTCATGCTCGTCAAATCAATTAACCTATGGAGTCGTATTATTTTTTAATGAATGTGGAATCGAATTGTGAATTGTGCATTTTGACACTTATTCATTTTGTAAGCTCCGATTTTCTCTGTCAATAGTGCTGTAAGATTCTCTCTCTTGGTTGTAAATATGTTCTTATCGTGGTCTTCCTTTCAGAATTATTTCTATTCTGAATTAGTTTGGATATGGACAGGTATCAGCTTTCTTAGAAATCCATGACATAGCTGGACTTGTTCGAGGTGCTCATCAAGGACAAGGATTGGGGAACAGTTTTTTATCTCATATTCGTGCAGTTGACGGCATTTTCCATGTTTTACGTGAGACGCCTATCTTTTTATGTGTAGTATGGGCCTAAAAAATTGGGGAGTTTCTTAGATTTGTTCTTTTTGCATTTACATGTTCGTTTGCATTTGAGTGGTCTGCTGCAGGACCTATTTTTGGAGTCAATTTATATTTTAGTATTCATTCTTGGATTCATGCCATGATAAATTATGATCTACCATCCTGTTTTTTTCTTATTTTTTATGTTTGTGCTAATTAGAATAGTAGAATTCTTCTTGTTCCTTTTCTGTGCAAGACCTGCTTAAACGCAGGGATGAACTGGATTTTGGTACACCCCCATTGTCATTTTTATGTCTCACTGTCCATTTGTGTTAGATTCCCGGACTTAACAAATAGGTTTGTGCTCCATTCATCCCTTGATTGATGTCAATCAGGACTAGTTTATAATCTGTGCTATTGGCAGTCCTATTTTACTTTTCAATATTTCAAAATCTTGTAATCACTAATTTCCATTATTTTCCTTTTTAAATTTATATGCAAGTACATTCAGAGTCCAAAAGTTACTGAAATGGGAAAGACACTACAGATGACATATTTGTAAATCTCCTATTCAATGAAACTTCTCTGAAGCTATGTGCTTGGTAGACCATCCCACACAAGATGGGATGGACTATCATACAAGCTTGGTTGTGTTACTAATAAGGCATTACGGTTTCAACTTTCAACCCTGGTTAATTTGCTAGACAAGTCACCTGAAGAGCTTCAAAGTGTGCATGTTTAAGTATATCTTGGAGCTATTTCTTTTGCCA
>JAXBDA010003362.1:15182-27682 GCA_036023075.1 Gaultheria prostrata | reverse complement strand
AAGAGATGGTTTGTTAGGGTCAAAACCAGTGGATAGACCTATGGGCCCTAATGTGGACCTTGATGTTGGCCACGGGGAGTTTCTATCTAATCGTGATTGTTATTGCCGTTTGTTTGTGAATTAGTACACGTCAATATATACCTTTTGCTGTTAGTGTGGTTTTGTTTGTGAATTATCACACGTCAATATATACCTTTTGCTATTGGTGTGGTTAGACAATACATGTCAGCACCTCAACTTCCATATTTGGAAGCTGCTTTGAGGGTTGTGATGTATCTTAATACTCATCCTGGCGTATATTTGTTACTGATTCAGACTGGATGACGCACCTTCAAATAGGAAATCCACCACTGGGTATTGTTTTTTTCTTGATGGTAATCTAGCCACTTGAAAGAGCGAGAAGCGGATTATTGTTGCAAGGTCTAGTGCAAAAGCAAGAGCATAGATCCATGTCGGTCCCATACTTCGTGTGAGCTTATGTGGTTCAACATTTTCTTAAAGAGAGAGCAGTTAATGTGAAGTTGCCTATGGCCCTGTGTTGGGAGAATCATGTTGCGATTCATATTTTTCTGTTGAGTTTTTCATGAGTGAACTAAGCATATTGAAGTGGACTGTAATCTTGTTGGAGTAAAATTTGAAAGTGGGGTGATTGTAACTCCCTATGTGTCTATAGGTGCACTCTTTGCTTTAACCTTGGTTAGAGTTAATATGTAACAAGCTGGAATAGGAGAGTGTTAAGAGTGTTTGGGTACTTTAGCCAATGAGAACGTAATACAGAGGGTCTTTCAATAAGCTGGTATTGTTATTTGTCTCTCTCTATAATTTAGTGAACAATTAGCATTTGGGTAAATTAACTCCCTAATACGTTTTTCTCCGATTAAAAACTTGAACAAGCCATTCATCTTGAAGAGTGCCCCTTATTAAAGTCTTAAAAAAAATAGACAGCTTCGATAGTATTTTTTTGTGGCATGTTATTCAGAGTTAATACATCTTCTAGTTCCATTCCATATGCTCATAAGTAAACATGCTATTCGAATGATTGATATGTAGCTTGTGAGCACAATGACCAGGCGCTTCTTGCTAGTTGCTTCTAGGCGAGTGGTTTATCCAACATCATTCTTTTAATTCTGGATCCTCCATTCTTTCTTTTTTGGGGACATTGCCTCAATTGCCATTGACTGAAATAAATAAGGGGCATCAATAATTGATTAAGTTCTTATCTGATTTTCAGTAGTTGTCATGTCCACGCTTTCATTTGTATATTTTGGAGGAATAACTCGTCTAAACGAAGTATGGCTGTGTTGTGTTTTGTGTGAGCAAAGGACCTTGAGTTCATGGAAAAGAAGATTGAGGACCTTGAAAAGAGCATGAAGAGGAGCAATGACAAGCAGTTGAAGATAGAGCTTGAATTGTGCCAAAGGGTTTGTGTGATTTTTATTTGTTTTGCACAATACTTCTGCTTTTGTCTCAATTTTTCTTTGTTCTTCAATCCATTTTATTTTAATTTGAACATTTCTGCGTTTGTTGATTCATTTATATTCTCTGATAAATGGATATGTATTAGAAACGTGCTAGAAGGTTACATAGGAAGCATACAAAGGCAAAACACAGGATGTATAGATCCCTCACGTAGAAACTTTCGTTAAAAAAAGAAAAAAGGAAATTCATGTGGACAACTGCATGTGCGAAGATCCAAGGCACTTTGAGGTCATGAGTTGTGAACTCAGAATTGAGTAACTGACATCTGCATGTGCCTTGCCTGCCAGGGCTGGCCATATTATTTTTTCGATTAAAATTAGTTTTTGGTCATATTATTTTTTGCGCCAATCCAAAAAATATCCCTTTGGAACTATGAGTTTGTGAGAGAAAAAATATTCTTATGGAGAAGGAAAAAGAGAGGGCCCACGAATTGAACCGTGTACCTATTGGATAGGAAAATTAAGCTTTTCCGTTGGGCTACCCAACTCATTGATTGTATAAGCGATATATAAATATATATTACATACTGGTGTACCTATCCGGGGCCCTAATTTTGGGCCAAAATTTGGGGGGCTTAAGTTGGCCGCCTTGCTCGCCTAAGGTCAGGGCCGGCCCTGTTGCCTGCCCATGCTACTCCTATATCTTTAAAGATTCTTGCAATAGAAACAATGAATTATGCTTGTACTCGATTTTTTATTGTTCATAGATCATTTGACGCATGGAACCATTTTGTCTTCAAAAGGAAAAGACGTTTGTCTGCACATCCCATTCAACATATTATAGAGGTAGTCTAACTGGCAAAACAAGATTCGGGTAGCTGATCCCATGTAGTTGGGACATTGCATTGTTGAGTAGAAAAGAAGTATGACGATGATGATGCTTGTCTCGACAGATCAAAGCATGGCTGGAAGAAGGAAAAGACGTCCGTCTGGGGGACTGGAAAGCTGCAGATATTGAGATACTGAATACTTTTCAATTGCTCAGTGCTAAACCTGTTGTTTACTTGGTAAGTTATCTGAGAAAAAGTTTCCTGCTGACCTTCCTGTCATGCCACTGTGCTTCTTGTAAACCCGATATTGTATAACCACTTTTTTACGTAATCTTCTCTTTTCTGCATATGCGCTTAGTTTGCGTATCTTCTGTATGTTGCTTCGTTATACAAAGTGGTACTGGAGAATTTTTCACTTCATGGAAGCGTCTGTATGATCGGTAGAATTACATTACTATGTCCCATGTGTTTTCTATCTAGACCTTAGTCTATGAATTGCCCTGTTAGTGGATTTAAGTGACAATTGTCCCCTTTAGTCTGTAAATAAGTCATGTGGACCTTGAAGCGCATTTTGGTGACGGAGCTGCTATGTTCTATAGTTATGCCAATTCTATAACTTAGTCAATAACAATTGCTATTGGCGGTTGTAGTGGTGCCTCAATAGCATTGCCAATATCAAAAGCGTTATCAACTGCTGGTGTGGGTTTACTGGTCTTCTTACTGGATAGTATGTGACTTGTTTATATGCTTAAGGGGACAAGTGTCACCTAATTCTCCCAATTAACACTTGATCGATTAAATGATGCTTGAGCACCTCGACTAGTCAAGGGGAACAATCCCACCGTCCATTAGCGGGGGCCCAATTAAAGCTGGAGCAAAGCTCCGTATGGCTTGGCCCCAAAGGAATTTGAGATCTTAATAATCTGCTTCCCTATTTTCCATTTAGGCATTTAGCAAGATGTCTTGGAAATGAACTCTTTTGAATACGTTGAACATTGTCTGCTCTGCAATGTACTCATGTAACTATCTCTACAGTTTGAGTTTGTCTAGGATCTAGTCATGGCTGAAGCCATAATTTTGCTATGTTAATATCCACTCTTTATTGCAATTCCGCCTTATCATGTTGGTGAACTTGTTGTTGCCATGGAGCCAACAATTTGGGCTTGTCCTCTTGGTTTGTATGGAAAAGAGAAAACATCTAGTGTTGCTATCTTTTTTCTCTCTGTTAAGCAGTCTTGAGGATATAGTTTGGATGATTTTGTTTTGGCTTCTGTGGGCTTTACATTCTTTGTGCCCTCTCTTTTAGATGTGGCTCTGTTAGATTAACAAAAGGGTGTTTGTTGTCGCTGTGAATTGTGGGAGATTTGTGTGGATATGGATTTTGACCAGTATATGCATACACCATTCAGGTTAACATGAATGAGAAAGACTATCAAAGGAAAAAGAACAAGTTTCTGCCAAAAATTCATGCGTGGTAAGCTCTCTCTCTCTCTCTCTCTCTCTCTCTCTCTCTCTCTCTCTCTCTCTCTGTGTGTGTGTGTGTGTGTTCGTGCTTGTCTGTGTGTTGATTGGGGGTGGGTTGGATATGGGCATGGCGCCATGGGCGTGGGTGTGTGAGGGTGATCATGGGTGTGGGGCATAAAGAAGAATGACAATTGTTGATTAGAACACCATCCTCAATCTTATAGAGGGATGTTTTGTCTAAATAATTGTGCCAGATTATTATGTTTTTAATTGTGTAAATAAATTTTTTTTTATCGTGTTTGTTAGTTTTGCATTGATTTTTGGTGGATTATTGGTTTGTCTTCCACAAAAAAATTACACAAAACTACATGCAAGAAAAATTTGAATAATAACAAAAAAAATAACTGGGCTTAATTATTTAGCCAAACACCCCAGAATAATCAAAGGAAAAATATCAAGTTTCTGCACATAATTCAAGCTTGGCAAGGCAAGTGTAGGCAAGATTGCCATTCACAATCTGGTAGAGTTCAAAAAATAAAAACTCAAGAGTTGTATGGTTTTGGACATGGGCAAGTAGCTAAGAATGGTTATGCCAAACCCCTATTGCGGTAAGGCTTTGGATTTGAGCTTTTGTAGGAAATGTATAGCTGAAAAGTGACCCTGTTCGTTTTCAATCATCTGATGGTGGGTGAGAACTATGTATTTGTTGCTTTCTTCAACATGTCAATTCTGCATCCATACTTGACAGTTGACTCTAGAAAAGTTCTCTATGGAACTGAACTGCTTAACAAAATTGACCTCCCTTTGAAAAAAAAAACAAAATTGACCTCTTAGCCATTTGAGCATTTTACGTATTTAATTGCATTTTACTGTGATGAGCTTCGATAAAGTTCTTGGTGTTGGCGCTTCAGGACCTGATTATGCTCTCTTACGTGAACCTACATGTGAAGTCAATCAATTTCTTGTATTAATTTCCATCGGACTTTCTTTTTTAAATGGAGGCTTGTTTTGCTTCATTATTTCTAGGGTGCAGGAGCATGGAGGTGAGCCCATTATCCCTTTCAGCTGTGCATTAGAGAGAAATCTTGCTGATATGCCTGCGGATGAAGCCACAAAGTATTGTGAGGAAAACAAGCTACAAAGGTTAGTTCCAGTATTGGGAACCCTTCACAAACTTGGAACACTGATTGGATATTCTGGTGCTTCTGCCTGTATTTAGTATATAATGATAGTCCGGAATTGTAGGCCTTTTGCATTGCTTCTATTTTTTTGTGCCATGGTTTTTCAATTTCTTTATTTGAATATCTCCTGTATGCACCCTTCGTTCCATAACTCTTACAGCAACATCAGCAGTTTGTGGTGTTGCTTGTTTTTTGTTTTCAGTGCAGTGTGTTCTTGTTTAATTTCCATTGTCCACTGGGAGAGATTTGGTGTGCTTATGTTGTTTCAGCATGTTGGAACTTTCTGTAAGGCTGTGTTACAGGAGTTATGTTCCGACCATAGCTTTGTTGGAACATTTTCACTCAGACTCTTCTTTGTAATATATGGAAATGATTATATATCGGGGGAAAGTTCAAACCTTACTTTTTCTGTGAACTTTCTTGCAATCCAAACACCCAAGAAAGCGCTTGCATGTGACACGACACGGGCACGGCGGCACGGGTAATTTCAAAATTGTAGTGCATGACATGTGGGACACACGAAATTTTCGTATATATTTGTTGTGTGACTAGTACTAGGATAAGCAATTAGGACGATTTCTGATTCATCATTTAAGCCCAACTTTTTCTCTTTAGCCCCCCTTAAATATATATATATTTTTTATTACTATGTTTACCCTAACAGAATTACAATTGAGGACAAAAAGCCCTAATCTCGCATTTTGGCTGACAATCAGCACTGCCCAATGCGGGCTGAAAACGAAGCACTGGCCCAAAAAAAATTTGGATGACAAATCGAGGTGTTGAAAAGAAACGCAGTCACCCAAAGAAGGAAATGCAGCTGTGGAAATGTTAGCAAGAAACCCAGTTGTTAAAATGCCATCTTTATGGGTTGTAGCCATGTACAGGAATAACTAAAAGTACAGATTGTTTGCATTGGGGTGTTTCTGGTAGTCTACATTTTTAGAGTAGAGTACAATTCTTGGGCATGAAACGTTAAATTATGTATTATTCACCATAAAATTGAAAATCAAATTGTTTGGGTGGTTGGTGGGAGAGGGTAAGGGTTAGGGTTTGCTGAGGATTTGCTTGTGTTGTGTCTGGCATGGAGAAGAGTTAAGAGTTTTTCTATTTGGAATCGTGTTAGGTCTAATTGCTAGTTGCTTCTAATTTAGAAGCATGACAGATTCAATGGCTTATAGGGGCAGTGATTCTTTTTTCCTTATTCATTCTCTTGTCAATATTATCAGTACTTTTTTTTTATTGTTAATGTTTTCCTTTCTTCTTAATATATGTTTATTCATTTTTTGAAAGAAATCAGAATGGTAAATTATCTGGAATTAAGAGCACTTGAATGAAAAGTAGGTTATGAATTAAATAAGTCTGAGCTAATCTCTGTATTGACTTTGCTACAGTGCCCTTCCAAAGATCATAAAGACGGGATTTGCCGCGATAAACCTCATATACTTTTTTACAGCTGGCCCTGATGAGGTACTATATTAACCTGCATAATTTTTGCTCAGTTTCTATTTGTGTTGTTTTTCTATGCTGTTTTCAGATAGCCTTAAATAAATTGCACGATCAGTTTGGCGTTACGCCGTTATATTAGTTTTGATTGAATTCCTTCGCCAAGGACATTTCAACAATCTTGGTAGGCATGCAAGCTTGGAATCTGTAGCATATGTTGGATGTTTGTAACTATGTATGTATGTTTTTGAGGCTGGAAAAGATGGTTTAGTAAGTAAATGGTAAACCAATGACCTAAGTTGCATCGACTCCAAAAAATGGACACAGTGGTACTGGGAAAACGTGGAAAAATACATTATGTATGTTTGTTATATTCTGGATGTTCGCATGACAATGATAGAAACTATGAAATAGGGCTCAAATTATAATATGAGTATCAATGCCCTTCCATTCATGCATGCTCGTACATTATTCATGAAAGTGGTCCAGCATAAGGTATTTTATGTGTCAGACGTGTCATTCTGGCTGATCTCCGTCCATGCTTTCTAGAGAAAAGCCAATTTAATTTTTTCCCTGAAGCCTACTTTTTCTGCTACCAAACAACGGTTTGGGCTCACTTTTAGTTTTACCGTAAGAGTTTTCACCAACTGTACGTTAACTTGCCCTACATCACCGTGTTTCACTAATCCTACCCTTAGAGCTACACTCCTGCACTGACAATACCAAGTTGACCAGGACCAACTAAATCATCTCATGAGTCTTTGCTGACAGGCCTTGTAGTTTATGAAAGGGCAAGAATGCCTGCTGAAATGTGGTAGGTGTTCTGGTGTGGAGTCCTGTGGATTTCCATCCTTTATCCTGTAGTGTTACCCGATTCAGAATAATTCTTCCTGGATTTGGAATGAGTCATTGCGATTTTTCAGTTCATTTTCCACCTTATTTCCAAAGTGAAGTTGCCCGAAGGTATCTTAGAACTTCCCTAGGCATTACATTACAGTGTTATCCTTTTTCCTAAAACCCTGTCCTCTGTTGAGTTACATTTTTTTTTTGGCAAAGCACCATCAATACGTCCACCAAAGCACAATTTATGGTTTTGGACCTTTTTACTAGTAATGGTTCTTACACTTGCATCATCATAATTGCATCGTCTAATATGACTGACTATGCACTGTCTGAAAACTTGATGGCTGAATGTGACTTGTTCTAGGTGAAATGTTGGCAAATTCGACGACAGACAAAGGCTCCTCAGGCTGCAGGGACTATTCATACCGATTTTGAAAAAGGCTTCATCTGTGCTGAGGTAATTCCTCGAAACCATTTCCCCTCTTTATAATGCGTAACTATTGGTCTTTCTTTCATATGATGTTTTCAGAAGTTGCATTGATGTGTGTTGATTTTGTTTTTTGTTCTTTATTTTCTGTCAGTGCTTCAAGAGATATTTTATGCTTCCTGTCGATTGTTCTTTTTCTAGCGTGTTTACAATTAGTGAATGCGGAAAAACTTCTCCTGGAAATCCATCTGTTTGTGTTAAAATTGGTGTTTGTTCTAAAATACTATGCTTTAGTGTTATTTTGATTGTTGTACAATTGTACTGTTTCATATTCCATCTATAACTGGCCAGTGGCCACCAACCGTCATAGAAAATGGCCTCTTGATTGTCCCTTATTACTTCCGCCGAGTTGCTAATGGAATGATCTCATTCGAACACTCATATGGTCCTCTTGGTGAATGTTGGTTTGCTAGTTGAACTTGTTTGCTTATGCTATGCAGCTCTCCTTGTTAACATCTTTCAAAGTGCATGACTGCAGATTGAGTTGCTTATTTTCTTATTAAAAGCATCAATAATGCTGTTGTTTTTGGCTGTTCATCTATTCTTGTTTATGCTTTGGTGGAATTGCTGAAAAAGGGCTGACGTGGAATTCGTGATGATAATCAGGTGATGAAGTTCGATGATCTAAAGGAACTTGGCAGTGAAGGCGCTGTTAAGGTGTGCTTTTATTCTATGCTTGCTTAAGTAATAACTGCGTTTCTCTGTCCTGATCAATTTTTTGCACTGTTAAGTTTGTGCATTTAGCTCTTGAATTGTAATTGGGCGCTCCATAAGCAGCCCACATCATTCCACTTAACTCAGATAGTGAGATTTGAGACCTTACAATGTTCATATCAGCATGTTCAGCCAGGCTTATTCCTCAATAGAAATTACATTTCTCATCTACTTGGAAGAGAGATAATTGGCAGTTCTGCCCAAATCACGAGGATTATACCAATACCAACCTTTTTGGCATATAGTTAACTGAAGGGAGAATTTATTCTTCAAAAAACGACTCCAGTTTAAAAATTGAAGAAAGAAATCACCGGAACCAGTTTCTTGAAGAAATGGAACCAAAGATGCAATGATTTGTGTTTCTTGCCCTGAGATTTATATGAGCTAGGTCCATGTGGAACTTTGTCACCTCCCTGGATGTATCGTGTAAATGACATCTTGGACCAAGAAAGTTTGAAAAAAAAACAATCTTTTTGGGACACCTAATGGTTTGTAGCAGACTAAAATGAGGTCGTGACATGGCTCGATTGCAAGTCAATATGGGCCCTAATATATACAACTTGCATAAAGAACTGATTAAAATAGCTTTAAGCAAGGATTCAAAATACAAACACTAGTACAATGCCAAAATAAGTGCTACAAACAGAGGCTTAATCTCATTTTATGGAAGAGACAATAGGGCCAAGCTTAGGTTTATAAGCATCCTAAGCATGGAAAGAAGTCCCATCAAGCTAACGTCGTTATTGTGTGTAGGAAATATTATTTCTTGTTAGGGTACGGCATGGAATATATTGGGTACCTCTGTAGTCTTGGCAAAAAAATGGGAGGAAAAAATTGTGGTTCTCTTTCGTGTATCCAGTGCATGTGTAGAAGTACAGACTTAGGGCTGCAAATGAACCGAGCCGTTCGCGAACTATTCGAGGCTCGATTCGGTAAGGGCTCGTTCAAGTTCGACTCGTCTACTAAACAAGCCGGACCTAGACCCCAATTTTAGGCTCGGTCCATAAACGAGCCGAACTTGAACTCGACGATATTCGGCTCGGTTGGGCTCGCGAACCTAGAGTATACATATATTTCGTAAGAATTTCACATATAACCTTGAACATGTAAGAACTTTTACATGTTCATAATGAAAATTTTATATCTTATATGAATATAAAACTTTTAAAAGTACTACGAACTTAAAATTTTCATAATTTTATATATGTATGAGCTTATTTATGTGCAAAATAAAAAATTTATTTACAGTTTTAGACCTGTATGAAAGTATAAATATATAGTATTTTTGTCTCGTTAAGGCTCGTGAACATGTTCGAGTTTGAATCAAACCTGGGCAAGCTCGGCTCGAGATCGGCTCGTCAAATTTTTAGTTAGTTCGAGCTCGGCTCGGGTTCGTTTAAAACCTTAACGAACGAACTTGAACATTCTAAAGTTCGGCTCGATTCGGCTCGTTTGCAGCCCTCTCAAGTACTATACAAAATACCATATATGACATGATTTTAGATGTATACATGCTTCACATGTCCCGACCCTGATCACTACTAACTTCGGTATATGTTGAATAAAATGGGCTCTGTTCCTTTCCTTGATTTTAGACTATTACTTCTCCAATTGGTCAATAACTTCTCGAATTTTATGTGCGATTTCATGTCATTTTTTTCTTGCAAAAGGCTGCTGGGAAGTATAGGCAAGAAGGGAAAACGTATGTGGTCCATGACGCAGACGTCATATTTTTCAAGTTCAATGTGTCTGGTGGTGGGAAGAAGTGAGATGTACGTATAATCAAAACTTTTAAGATGGAATTGTGTTGGAAAGTTTTGAGTGTTCGAGTTTATTATTGTTATCTGTAACACAATCTTTGAGAAAAATCTGTATCTTATTTTACTGTTGTAGTTTTTTCCAATTCGTAATTAGATCCCCTATTGGAGTTGGCCACTTTGAATATCCCAAATCTACTTATTTAAGACAAAGTTGAGAGAGCAAATCTATGAATATCGCTTGGTTTGTCCACAATGATAAGTAGTTATGCTTGTCTGTTGAAGCGGCGGTAAACGTTGTCAGATTGGATTTTTCTTGGAACTTCTAGCGTATTTGTATCTTTTTTGTTTTCTATGTTTTGTTTGAATTTCTCAGAGGGGAAAAAATGTACTGTGTCCACCATCTGTGGAAAAACATGAGTAGGATGTTTTCAAATTCTAGCCTATTTTTGTATCTATAAAGAGTTTTGAAGGAAACATGACTCTATTTATACATAACCTGTTTTTTTTTTTAAATCAAGGGTAATAATGCCAGTTTATTAATGTCATTATTTGAGTGCTATTAAAGAGGTAGTAATTAGACCATTTCCTTGGAAAACATGGAACCGAACAAATGTTTGAAATCAAGCTGTTCTTTCTGTTCTTACAAAGTGAACAATTCGATGATATGAATGCAGAACAAAAATTGGACAATACAATAGAAGAAGGTAAAGCCTCTGCTTTTCATTTTGTTTCTCTGCGGACCAGAAAAATGTTAATCGAGGGGAAATAAAATCTACCTTTCCGCTATACCAAACAGAGAATTAGGAGAAGAATTTGGGTGCGTGTAGGGTACCACGTTGCGGTACCCGGCGCGCACTCCGACCGTCCAAAGATGTTTTGGATGGTTTGGATTCTAAATAAATTCTTCTGAGTATAATTCTTCCTTGGTAGAGTTCATTTAAAACCCGCACCATTGATTACTGAGATGGACGGTTGTGATAGGGCATTACAGGTTTCATGTTAGATACCACATGGTATCCTAGATGCACCCAAATTCTTCTCGAGAATTAGAGTTTTTTTTTTTTTTTTTGGGTAATAGGTGATATTATAACGAACTAAACATGAACAGTCCCTTTAGTTAACGTATATTTGGACAGAGCAATCGTTTATCTTCAAAAAAAATTTGATTACTTCTACAGCCCTTGAACCATATGATGGATGCATTTGGTTTTTGTTTACATATGATGAAACTTTAGGACTTGTAAAATGAAATATATATATATATATATATAAGGGCCGAGAATGTTTGTGAATGTTTACAATACAAAGCTGGCCCCCCAACAGCATTATTGGTGATCTGATTCTACAATCAACTTGAGAGTCCATGTTTAAAACTAAGTTTGCTTTAACGGCCAAATATTTTGTCCCCCACGATCTTTGCTTTTTATTTCTTTCTGAAAAGAGAAAATTGAAAATGTTATTTTGAGTTAGATATATGGAGGGACACTGCTCCTAATTTCGTTCTGCTTTTCTTTCTTGCAGACATTCCACCTTTTTAACAAACTGTAGACACCCCAATTTGGACTCCCCAAATATCCTTAAAACCGTGGCCGGACAGCTCCCCAATGATGATAGAAATCAAAATGTGTCTCGGAAGCTTTGGAACAATACTCTTTGTACTCAAACCCCAAGGAAAATCTCTTCAAAACAAACTCTACTCTACACCATCTTCTAGTGAATCAAAAACTCTCTTTATCGATATATAATATGTCTCAATCCATTTTGAAATGAGGGAGATATGAGAGTTTTACCAAAACGACTCTTTCTCGGACCACCTGAGGGTAAAGTCGTCATAACTTTTGATGTACAAACTATTTTATTTCCAAACCACTTGGGTTAGAAATTAGACTTAACAAGCTTTCCAACGGTACCAACCACGCACGAAACAAAGTTCTGTAACACCCAGGGCGGCCTTGCGAAGTTTTGGCCTGTTACACAGTGCAGCGGGACACACAATTGTGCCACACGATAGAGTTAAGTGTCCCGTACGGTACACTTTTGTATTCAAAAATCAACTCCACCGCGCGGTGGACTTAGCTATACCATGTGGTACACTAGCTGTGCCGCGCGACACACCTTAAACTGTCAAATCGCGAATTCTGAAGCGTCCAGCAGCTCACTTATTCGGCAAACTGGAGTGGGAATCATGTTTGCATGCAAGAGGATCGGTCTCCCACGCCTATAAATGGTGGTGATGCTGCAAAGTGAAAAACAGAGAATGCCATGAAAATCTTCTCTTGAGCTCTGTCAAAATCCTCCTCTTGTTATAATCAAACCGTTACTACCTCCAGATACTCTCAAAAACCATACAAGAATCG